>BMAU01020658.1:5000-195403 GCA_019973935.1 Trichonephila clavipes | reverse complement strand
TCTGGAACAGCTAAGTTTAAAATATTTAATGCGGAAGAAGATGTAAAGTCACAAAGATACAAGAACACTTTTTTGTGTGTTGCTTTTGTATTAACTATGAGCGTTTTCAATTAAGGTTGTAACAATCTTTTCGTCACCAAATCTGGAATTAGATGCTTAATCTGGAAATGGGAAATCGTTAATCCTGATGCTCCTGATCAGGAGAGCGGAACAAAATCATTAAATTATTGTATATTAATCGATCCTTGACAAATGTGCAAAATTTCGAATTAATCTGACCTTTTAAAGCGAGTTTAAAGATTCTTTTACATACAGGTGAAGCTGATAAAAGAGCGTGTTAAAAAATGGTTTACAATTTTATAAAAGATGACTTTTTGTAACTGATTTATTACAAAAGCGTACATGTTCGTTGTTCTACAATTTCCTAAATCTCAAAATCATTGGAGATTTTTTTTTAAAAACCTTATTTTCTAAATAAAAGATAACATTATATGCTTATTCTAGAGAAATATATATATACGAAGGTTGGGGCAAAAGTCATGGAAACTGTTTTTTGCTTGAAAATACCAGTCCGGTTGGAAAATGTGACATATACAGACGAAAGGACAAGGTGTTAACTACATGTGTGGACAATGCATAGCATTGAAATATCGTAACACACTAATTTATTACGGTAGTATGCAGGTCAATATGGTCTTCACGGTGCAAAAAGAATGACAACACAGTACACTCGCCGTGCTAACGTACGGTATGGTAAGGCGTTATTTCCAAGAGCTTTCCCTAATTCACTGTGATATTCCATCGCATTTTTCCCTCGAAGAACGGCTATTTTGATGTAAGAACGCTGCTCAACACGGGTTACTTCCAACTCGCACGACATTCACCAACTGACTGATTTCACAGCCCTCGCTGCGCTATCAGCTATCACAGAGCCATCTGTTCTTTTGTATACACACTATGCCTGCAGAACTTCCACACGACGCATATACGTTTGTGATCCATTCACATATATACAAGAAAAAAAACAGTTGCCATGACTTATGCCCCAACCTTCGTATATATATATATATATATATAAAGTGTAAACATCTTACCAATAACATTCACATTCACATAGGCTGTACATGATCCATGTACATTATTTGCCGAAACTTGGTAAGTTCCGGAATGAATAGGTTGAGCCCTGTTGCATATTAAGCCGGTGTCATATAAAGTATTTGTAACAATCAGATCTGGAACTGTCCCTCTCTCAATCGGCTTCCCATCCTTATACCATGTTACACTTGGAGGTGGTTCTCCTTGAATTTTTATCAAAAAACCAAAGGATTGTGAAGCGTTGACGACAAGTGCATGAATATCCTCCAAACAAAATTTGGGAGACTCTAGAAAAGCAAAGTAGGATCCTGATTACTCCCTAATGATATACAGAAAGAGAGAAACAGAAATTCATTTGGCTAAGCACAGCCTTTTTAGCACCATTCAGTCTTTGCAGCTATTTCTTACTACTATAAAAGTATTATGCATAAAAATGATCAGATTTTTTTAAAAAAAATTATGTATAATATTGTTTTTTAGAAAGAGCGAAAAATACCTTTTTTGAAGTAAGCAGAATGCAGTGAAATTACAAATGTTGTTGTTGCTAATGCCACCTGTCTGACGGTATCAGATCGAGGCCCAAGAAATTCATCGCGGCAAAGGTCTACATGTACGCCTGTCGTTAGCCGTGGCTATGAGCCCCATGCAGGTGACAGTATGATTTGACTTGGTTCCGTCCCAATTTTGAGGGATGTCATAATGGAGGTGGTCAGGGGCCTCTCACCTTTCTCCTCAAGAGAGGACTTCTGGTTCGACGGCTGTTTAGAGTACCCCCGTGCCCCTAAGGTACTATACTTTTACAAACATTCATGGCTTTTACGGGATTAGGAACCCAGGAACGACGGCACAGCAGTCAGCGTCACTAACTACTTTTCCGGATGGAATAGTACAAGGGTGGCCAACCCAAATGACTTTGCGGGCCACTTCGGAAAAACATTATAATCCCGCGGGCTGCATATAAAAAATATATATCTTCAAGCATATGGAAATTATGCCTCCAGTGATATGAATATTGCATTAAAGCAAACAAGTTAGTCTGTTTTCAGTGTGAATGACTTCTCATAATCGTTTAGATGATTCCTTGAGGTGAAGAGTCGTTGACAGGCTTGAAGCTGTCCAGTCTCAAGTAGGGTGGCTTGATGGTTACAAGTGGCTCTGTAACGTCACGACTCGAAAACAACAACAACATCTGGTGTCGGTTTCTTTGTAGATTCGACGCCCACACGTGCAATTTCCGATCCAGCGCAACCCCTGTTTGACCCCCCCGAGGAATCTAGCGACCCGACCGGAAGATGAGAGGAGAGATGCTTTGAACTTGCACGGGAGCGGTAACCAACGAAACCTCCTCTCACAAAATAGTGGACTCTAACAATCTAATTAATTTTAATAACTTTAATGTATCATTTTGTAAATAATTTTCAATAGTTGTGACGTAATAAATTCCATATTTTAATTCACCAAGAATACGCTACCGTTATTCTTTCAAACGTTACAGCTCGAAAGTGGTCTCCCGGATATGGAATCAATTCCAAACAAGTAGTACTATCACCAGAAGGTTGCCACAGAGTACAGACATCTGCACAGAATTGCTACTTGGCATTAAACGCACGATGACATAGGCGGACAACGGCTCCTCAGCTTGCTTGTGACCTTGCTGCAGTGTCTAGAAGAATTTCCAGGCAAACAGTCTACAGCCGACTTGCAGAGATTGGTCTTTGCATTCGACGTCCATTCAGGTGTTTCGCTTTGATTGCATTTAGCAAGAAAGACCGAATATTATGGAGCTGTAAATAGCAGTGTGGACACCTCACGACTAGGGACGAGTTCTTGTTATGGATCAGTCGAAATGTACCAGACAAATTGACTCTCGTCGAGTCTCCACCAGGAGAATATATATAGAAAGCTCCCTTTCATCCCTTCTTTGTAACAAAAATTGACAGATTTAGTGGCAAAGGAGTATTTGTGTGTGGTGGCATAATGTTGGGTAGTTGTATACCCCTGTACATCTTCTTGCGAGTAATGTCAACTCACAGCACTATAGCGATGAGATCCTGGAAGCCCATACCAGGTTTTCCTGGTTGCTATGTACCCGGAATACTTTTGTATGCGCTGCCCCACAGAACTCCCACTGTTGATGAATTTCACGAATAAGAGGATATTCGCCGTATGGATTGACTCTCTTGGTCTCCGAATCCCAATTCCATTGAAAAGCTACTTCTCAGCGTAGCTCCCCTCCCAAGACCTCCAGGAATTAAAATTCCAACTTTTGAAAGAATGGGCTTTGTTGCCACAGATACTTATTGACGTCCACACAAACAGTATGGCAGCTTGTTGTGAGGCTTGCATAGCAGTTCACAGTGGTCACACTCCGCATTAGAAAGACTTTTACCTAGGTAAAATGCTTTATCTCTGATTCATGATGTTACACTTTTTGATATGACTTGTACCTTAATTCACAATTAAAATCTTTTCCATATTCTTATGTTGCTATATTCTTTCTGACATTGTAATATGTCTATGTGCCAAGTTTTGTGGCAAAACAGAGAATAGTTTATCAGTTTTCACAAATTTTATATTTGTGATCTTAATTTTCGACATGAGTGTAGTGGCAAAAGTGTTAATAAAACTTGTGAAAAAAAAGGTTACGAATATATAAAGATGATCTACTTTTACGTTACTCAAAGTAACAGCTGGGTATAAATCGTTTTTTTTTAATTAGTGAAATAATAGTTATTAAGCAAGCTATAATGGTAAGCTCGACATGCATAAGAGACTATTCAAATATAAATTTCTTCATTTTAAATTCCATATATTAGTTCAGTTTTTTTTTAAAAAATAACTTAATTCGTTACTTAAAGTTTTACTAGATATCTTTTTGTAATTTACAGCATCAACTACAAATGTTGGAAACTCGGTATCTATTAAGACCGGGGTTCTTAATCCCGTGACCGTGGGTGCCAGCGAGGGTATTTTTGCGACAGTTCGCTATATATTATATCAATATCAACCGTGTCCAACCCCCTTCCCACCACGATTTTTTGCGTGGCCATGAGATTTACACACATATCATACTTCTAGAAATAAAATACGAACCGTAAAATTATTGTACCCGCAACACTGTTTTGTTACCACTGATACTGGTAACACGGTTTTGTCTTATCAGTTTTTATTGTCGTTGAGGAACTTCCCGTTCAATGTGTTGCCCATTAATAATTTTCTCGGCGATTTAACATTCAAAAGGAGCTTACAAAAAAAAATCCTGTTTCGGTTTCACATATTTATGAGAATTGTTGTTTTCAACACTCAAATCAACCATCAGATCTCGACTTAACGACAACAATCTCGAAGATGCTATAAGATTGGGAAGATCATCTTACACTTTAAAAAATTAGTGGATATTCTGCAATGCCAAAAATCGCATTAAATGTAACTATTTTGAATTTTTTGTTACCTTTTAAGTGTAGGATATTGCTTATAATGCTTATGTGATTGTAATAAAATAAAGAAATATATCAAGAATCGTTATACTTTCTATCAATATACAGGATGTTTTTAAACGAATATTTGAGTTTGAATGTTGTATAGTACATTTAACTTATTAGTATGACTCATACATCGAATGAAAGACCAACTGAAACAGTTTTGTTTGCTGGCATGTGTGCGCATGCGCACGAAACGTAATTAATTCCCCCCCTTCCCCGCCGATCAGCCCGTTTGTAGAAAAATGGCAACTAGTGAACAGAAAGCGTTTTGTGTTCCTCAGTTTGCAAAGACAGAATTAGCTATTACTGTGCAACGAGCGTCCCGGTGGACTCAGTGAACATGTGAACGCTCATAATGCGCGCATCTGGAGTTTAGAAAATCCTCACGAGGTACTAAAATCACAACGGGTCTGCAAAGGGCCTCACGATAAAGCTTGTTTCGCATGGCCTTCACGTTCACCCGATCTGCTGCCATGTGATTTTATCTGTGGGGGTTCATTACGGTTTGTGTGTACGTACCACTGCTACCAGCTGACCTTCCAGACTTAAGACACAGGATTGAATCAACTGTTGTAAGAATTACCTCAGACACACTGAACAAAGTTTGGGATGAACTCGGCTATCGACTTGATGTGCGCCGTACATCGAATGGGGCTCACATTGAACATTCCTGAGCTCTTTCATTCGATGTATGAATTGTACTAAAAAGTTATATATAATAAGTACTACAAAGCGTTAAAATTCCGATATTCATTTATAAACACCCGGTATTTCGCCTGTCAGCAATCCCCTGTTTGTCAGATGTGCCCAGACGGGAAATAAGGTTATGAACCCCGAATCCGAGTTTTCTTAAGGTATCCGACTACGTTCGGAACCGTGATTTTAAAAAAGCGCATAAATGGATCATTTTCATGATATTTAGTGTCACTTAGATTAGAATACATGTATAAAATTGTTTTAAGGACATTGTGGCAAAAAAAAAAATTATTTAAATACAAAATTTCGGCACAAAATTAACTTAGAATATCCTTTTTTCAAAAAAATGTTCTTCTTTTGTAAAAAATGCTTCTATTATAATAATATTTTGCCTGTATATAGCTCAGACCTCTGTACAAAGGCTCAACAATGATTTTTGAAAAATTCACATTATTTTCTGAGTTACAACCAATTGAAATAATTATTGGTGTTTTTTTCTTAAAATTTCTCCCCTCTGTTGTCGTAAAATATGAATAAAAAAACCCACTTCTAACTTATATATATCAAAAAATCTAGTTGAGCCTCGTTACAGAGGTCTGAGCTATATACAAGCAAAATATTATTATAATAGAAGCATTTTTCACAAAAGGAGAATATTTTGAAAATGGGTAATTTCTATGTTCATTTTTTGTCAAAATATTGTACTTAAATAATATTTATTTTATTGTAATACTATTCTTAAAACAATTTTATATACATTTTCTAATCTAAGTGACACTAAATATCATAAATATTATTCATTTATACGCTTTTGCGAACGTAGTCGGATACCTTAAGTTTTTATTACAAAAAATATTAATATTTTTAGGCATTATACTGCTTTTATAAAGTACACACAGTAAACGCATATTTAAAATTTATACAAATTCTATAAAAGGAATACTGAATATATATATATCTTCTAAAACATTTGTTATTTGCAAACAGGCATTCATTTTTATTTATATATTGTGCAGATAACGAAGAACTGGGCTTACCACTTTTAATGATCGAACTGGTTGGTTCAGAAGCTTCACTTGGTTTTCCCTTCCATACTTGGTTGAAACCACATATCCTAAATTTATAAAAACCTTGCACATAGAAATAGACCTCAGCATGGCAATTACTATTGTTAGTAGTGGCAATCTTTCTCCAAGGCATTCCAAAAGGTCCATCTTTGGCTTCAATTATGTATCCATTCACTGGTACTTCACTATTTTTCTTTGGTGGAGTCCAAAAAAGTTCCAAGCAGTAATTATCTTTAAAGGAAATCTCAGGAGCTCCCGTTGAATTAGGTGGTCCTGTATTAAATATATTTATATTATTTCCTACAGCACCAATCATAAAAGCAGTTTTGAGAAATCTTAAATTAAAAAAAAGAATGTTTACTATTTTATATACATTTTGAAGGAAGAATAAATAAAATTAATCACACCATTGAAGGTTAAAATGCACAGTGTAGCGTCGCGAACCCTCAATTTTACTTCATTTCTTGGTAGCGAGAGAGATCACACGTTTTCAAAAAATTTTGAGCTTCAAATCTGAGTTTGTTTTTTATTGCCACACAACTAATTAAACGAAATATCTATTCTTATTTAAAAAATAACAACATTTTAATTTCTTTATGTGTAACTGAGATTTAACAATGGTAGGTGCTAATATTATTATTATTTAATTTTCTTAGAATGTCTAGAAAAAGAAAAAAAACTCTGTCTTCAAGAGGCTTTGGATTTATTACAGAGTGAGTGAATATTAATGTTGCACTGTGTTCAGCTACACGAGGGCTTTTTTTGGATTTATTATAGAACCTATATATATACTATCTGAAATCAATGGTGTACTAATAGATGATTTTTCATGAAGAAGTTCAAGCAAATTATCTGCTGGAATTTTCGTTAGATTCTTAGGATGACGATCAAGAGACTGAATTCAAGGTGCATTAGTTCATGTTAAGAAAATATAGTATTTCTTACCCTAGAATGCAGTGCTTGAAAAACATTCAATCGAAACCTCACTCAAAATGCACAACGTGTAATGAATTTCTGCGTATTAATGTAAAAAAAATGTTTCTTTGAATATCATCAAATTAAGTTTATAGGTAAAAAAAAGTAAATAAACTTTAAAAATTTAATAATCTTTAAAAATAAATATTTTGTGCAGTAAAATATTAGTGTTCTCTGGTTATTCAGCATTTTCAAGAATTTAAACTGCGTTAAAAAAGTCATTCGGTATTTTCGTGTCATGAGAATATTTGAAACCTTTGTGGACTGACGGTACTTTAAAGTACCAATTTAATTAATTAGCCCTAACAAATTAAATTTCCCAAAGTTGAGTATTTTATTTATGTATATCCCTTAATTTTCAATGCAGTGATTCAAAAAAAAAATATTGGATGAAAAAATTTGCAGTATATCATAATGTGGTAGATAAAGGGTTCATTACATATGCCTAACATTTGTAATATGTTCAACAACATGATTTTCCTAAAAATCAGGAAATTTTCAATGTTACTAATGTTTGAATGAACGGTTATTTATTAATCCTACCACTAGGTGGCACCATAATTTCTGTCCAAGGAACAACATTATTGTGTTTATTGCAGCAGGCTTCTTTTAACCGATCTTCCATTGAATAAAATACTTATAGTTTTGAAAATTTAATTCATATTCCTCTTATCAAAACTGGTTTGTATGCATTATTTGCTTTTTCAGATGATATATTCAATCAACCATTTTATCTTTACCTAAATATAATTTAATTTATAGCATACGAATGTAATATAATGCTATTATAATATACAGACGTGTGCGATAGTTTTTAAACTAAAACTTTACCAGAAATGTTTATGGATGCATTATATGAATACACTCCATCAGGCCCAGGTAATATATTCAATTCTTCCACATTAGAATCATAATTTAAGCTAGTCTTTCTGAAAATTGGATCAGTTGGATCTACAAGGAAAAAATAGACAACAATGAGTTTTGAATTACATAGTTATTTTTATAAAACTTGAATTTATAAAGCTTGCATTTATGAAGTTTTAATATTGCAATAAAGTACACTAATAAATATCTGAAAGACTTAGAATTGATTAATTTCATATTTTAATACTAAGATATTACAGAATGATATATACAGTCGGACCTCTATATAACGAAGTCGCTAAATCCCGGAAAAAGTTCGTTATGTGGAAAATTCGTTATATAGAGGGGTTCATCTTTTAATATATACTTTATAAACCACATAAAACAAATATTTTAAATTCATAAACACTATATTAAAAAAAGAAATTATTCACACTTTTTAAAAACTAGTATATGTTTATTTTAAATATCTTACCCATTAATAAAGAAAGAAAGGAAGAAAAACTGCAAGGAAAACAATAAAAAAGAATGCCCAAGAATTCACTGTATTTTCAATATTAAGAAAATAATTTTATACTAAATTAATAAATTTTAAAAACATTTTATAATTTAAAGCCTACAAGTAGTATCAAGCATACATTATTTTATAATTAGAACACGGGACAACTCCACTCAGAGTGAAAGAGGATATCGAAGATGTCTCTAGTGAACTGGGGAATAGGGGTCAAAGGTTGCACTTCTTGAATGAAACGTCCAGAACTCTATTGCTCTCAGCGAGCTAGGATATAATAAAACCAGTACAAGATTTATGACCACCATAAAATGTGTTAAAGAGAGAACAACTTGAAATTTTTTCAGGAATACTTTATAAAAAAGGAGGAACAAAAATTGAATCCCAAAAGAAAAAGTTCGTTATATAGAAAGTGCACTTCGCTATAGAGAGGTTATTTTACGAAGAAAATCCTTGAAAGATTCAAGATTCTAGGAAAAAGTTCGCAATATAGAGGTTCATTATATAGAAGTTTGACTCTATATAGTTAATAAAAATCTTCCTTTTCAGTCATATGAAAAGGAATAATTTTATTTTTCATACTTAAGGAAAGAAAGAAATATTTTCATCAACTATTTATCTGAATGGTATACATGAAAATGGATGTAACTAGAAATAATGCTATCTTTATGTAATGCTTATGAATTACAAGGCTTGCGAATTCTCTGAGTAAATACATGCAAGACCTGATTTAGTCAAAGGTAACATAACATAGGTTCATGCTAAGGGCTTAAATTTTAAGGACAATTTTATTTAGAGTATATTAAAGTTAGAGTATATATCGGAGTTTGATAACTTTTCTTAAAACATTGTTAAATAAATGTTGTTTTAAACAGAGCATTTGGTGTCCTATTGGACAAGAACTATTCCGGCAACTGCGCGCTAACTTAAAATTTCGGTAGGGTGAAGTTTGAGGCGGAAATTTTCACCTTACCCATGTGCAAAAAGACCTTGGCAACAGAGATCTACCTAACTCTGAATACACGAAGTAAGAAAATCAAACACAGGAAGAAATGAATTTTTACAAGTCATTCGCACGCACGCACGAACACACACCTTTATCAGGAGTATTCATTTGAAATACATTTGAATTTATATATAGGGTTAATAAGAAATAAGTTGCCCACTTTAGAGGGATCTAGAATCCGTAGTATTATTCCAAATGAGATAAAATTTGAGCTACAGTTAATTCAAATGATGCGCTTGGTATTGATTAAATAGAGTTTTAGTATACAATTCCGCTGATAGATAGCGTTGCTATATACCTAAACATGTTTAATATTCTTTCAAAAAGTTAAAAAAATATTAAATAATACAAGTAAAACTGCTCAATATCATACCCTTCATGTTCAATAATGTGCTCTTATCACATAAACCATACTTTCAACAGCTGACCAGAGCACGATTGCCAGAATATCGAGAACATGGCGCTGTCTTTTAGTTCAAGCAGGCTTGCTGACCTATGAAGGGAGATATTGTCCTTTTGGGAAATCCCACAGCCAAAGTCCAAGGGGGAGGGGAATATCCTGCGAGCGCGAAAGCCTTGCTGTTGGAAAATGATAGCTGTGTATCTGTGAAATGTAGTTTTAGCAAATGCTTCACATGGCAATCTAAGTGAAGAGGTGAGCCATCTACAATGGAAGTTATATTCTGAAGGCATCCACGCTGTTGAAGTAGTCACGGGACTACAAAGTCCCTCGGAAAATCATGGTACCGTTTTCCTGTGACGGAACAGGTTTGAATTCCATTTGGTTTCATCTTTTCAAAAGAATACGGTTCAATGATGAAGGTAGGAAACCACACCAGATTGTCCCTGATTTAGGATGTACTGTCTTTCCCTTAATAACTAGAGGACTTTCAGCTGCTCAAATCTCATCGAGGCGAAAGTGGGCTTCGTCACTCCATCGAATGTTCCACGGCCCAAGTGACGTTAGCCACCATTCGAGAAAGGAACTGACGTGCAGACTAACGAACCTCTAGTTAAATATCCTTCAATTGATGTACAGTCTTGATTTTGTAAGGATAAAAATACAAATTCGAAGCTAAATTTGCCATACAGTGGAATACGTGTAGCGGCACCTTCTTTTGCAAGTCGTAAGCAACAAAGGACAGGAACAAAAGATTTTAACAACTGGCCCGAACTGACATTCTTTTCGTCTCAGTTGTCGAAGGCATGCACGGCGTAGCTGCGGACCGGTAGGTAGGTGGATCAAATAAACACCCCTTCAAAGGTAACAACTTGTCGCCGAAGTGGTGACCCAGGAATTAAATACTAGATGGCAGCACAGGATAACGATACTGGTTGATTATGCATTCATTCCATAGAGAGTCTAAGACATTCTCAATAAATCACGTTTAAAGATTCAAAACTGGCAACGGCAAACGCGTCAACTAGACCCGCAATCTCAACAAGAGATTTTCCACAACGCCACCGAAAAAACGTTCCAACGACAGTCATACATACTGGAGGTGTATAACAACTGCAGTAATTGGCTGAAAAAACAACCCTCTCTCAGTATCGTTTAGAAAGTAAAACAGAAAAAACAACTTTCTTCTCTAGGAAGCGGGTATACAATTCCTTCTGAAAGTCGCAAACAGTAAAGGACAGGAATAAAAGCCCTTAACGATTGGCCCGAACAGGCACTCCTAAGGCACGCATAGCGTAGCTAAAACGTGAACTCACCGCTACACGATTCGCAATTTCTTATTGCAGGTCTGACATCTACCCGATGTCTTGTTTTGGTGTAACTATTCTAAAAATACTGAATAGACTAGGATGTGACACATAAAGCATCTAATCGCACAAACACAAAACACAACATTACATAGCGAAGTTTTTTGTACATCTAGAGAAAGAACAGAGCAGCAACATTGTGTCATTAGCTTGACGCTGATTGGTTGGAGAGGCGATGCCATTCGCAACATCCTCCCCCTTTTTTGATAAGCTGGATAGCTTAGTCAAAAACATCAGTTAAAGTCAACAAGTTCAGCTTGCCGGGGTTTTTCACTGGACGACCATATCTGGTCACCTGAGGTTGCTCAGTAGCTTTCAAAGTATCAGGATTTGGACAGCTCACAGACGAATCAGTCTGTTGAACCTTTTGGAGCGGTGGATTTGTTATATCATTCTCACTCACCTCAAGCGGAAACACACGTTGAATTGGACGAATTAAAGTACAAGATTGAGTCTTTAGCTTAACAGTTCTCTCACCAGTTCATCCTTCCCTGCAATCAATTTTCTTACACGAGCTAAAGGCCATTGAATACGTTTTTTCCAATCGTCTATATCACCCACTTGAATGTTCAACGGACTGAGGATGATGTTTTTGTCGTTGAATCAACTGACCAAGGTATTCATTTCTGAATCTCCTTTTTAGCTCCTCGATTACTTTGGCTCTAAATCTCAATCTTTTCCGGAGGTGATTAGCATCCTGGACATCTAAATCTTTAGTATCGGCAGTTGATATTTCAAACAGGAAACTTGCGAGCGTAATTGGAGTTAGATCCTGCATATCTTCAGACAGATATGTCAATGGACGTGAATTGACAACTTTTTTTTCATATTCGCATAAAATAGTTAGCAATTCTTCATAAGTAAATATGGCCTTCCCTAAGGTTTTCCTGAGAAGCTCTTTCACCGTTCTCACAAGCCTCCTCACCAGGCAGTTGTGGAAGGCATAAATTTCCATGTTATACGTTGTATCTCTGCATATCGAGATACTTCGTTCCAATCGATATCAACTAGTTCGTTGTAGGCACCTCTGAAATTTGTGCCATTATCAGAATATAGTATTCGAGGTCTTCCTCGTATGGTCACAAAACGACAATAGGAAGGCATCAGTCGAAAGAGAGGAAACTAATTCGAGATGCAACGCACGATAGATGGCACAAGTATAGAGGATAATCCAAACCTTATCACCCCGTTTGACGTACAGAGGACTGGACAAATCTACACCTACCACTTCAAACACTGCGGTATTTTTTACTCTGTCAGATGGTAGAGAAACAGGATCAGTCATTGGAGATTTACTTTTAAATCTTCGACATTTAACACAGGCATTCCATATCTTTCGAACAGCTCTCCTACCACCTATTATCCAATATTTTTCAGGTATTATGCTTAAAAGCAACTGCGTCCCTGCATGATAATTCTTTAAATGAAAATGCTCTACAAGTCTTTGCATAAATATACAATTGTTAGACAGTAAGATTGGCGAAAGAAAGTTAGGTGCATCTATGCGTTCAGTGATTCGCGTTTTCACACGAATGATGTTGTTATCATCTCTAAATACACTCCAGTTTGAAATTAACTTTTCATCTGTGAAGCTCTGAACTTGAACAGATCGGATCAGCTGGATCTCAGCACTCTCTAACTCATCTTCTTTCTGACACTAATTCTGCTTTTAACATTATAAAGAAATCTAAGAGCCCATGCCACTAATCTTAAGATTGAATGAAATTTTCAAAATTTCCTAGCATACCATGGCAACATTTCCTCCGACAAATTTAAATTGCACAGTCTAACGTTTTTCCTTTTCAATGAAATTTCGGAAGTAAGTATCTGGTGACTCTAACAACCACAATGGACCTTCCCACCAATGTGACTCAACTAAATGAATAGGTGAGCATCCTCGAGAAATTAAATCGGCTGGATTAATTTCCCCAGGTACATGACGTCATTCACTATTAGGAAAGATATTTTTTTTTTAAATTTCTTTAATCCTATTCGAAACGAAAACAGACCAACCTCCCTTTTCCCTCAGCCAATACAATGCACCATTGAATCACTCCAAAAACAGTTTCCAACTCAGAGATATTAAGAGATTCCTGTACCGAATGCGCCAACCTGGCACCAATGCAACACGCCATCAGCTCTAATCTGGGGATTGTTACCTGCTTTAATGGAGCTACTCTCGCCTTTGCCCTAACAAAGGCAACTTTCACACCCTGGGAAGTGTTTGATCTAAAAAATATGCAAATAGCATAGGCCTCTTTACATGCATCAACAAAAACATGCATTTGTGCGCTATCATTAATTTCAAAATAACGAGGAATTTCCACATCTGAAAGTATCTTGATTTCATTCCACCATTTAATAAAGGGTTTCACTATCTCATCTGGCAAAGATGAGTCCCATTATAATTTTATTTTCCATGTGTTTTGCAACTATGTTTTGGGTGTTAGAATCATAGAACACAACATACCTATTGGATCAAAAATGTTTTGGACAGTTGCTAAAATAAGTCTTTTAGTTATTTTAGTTTCCCCTGATTAACTTTCAAAATCAATTTTACACTTCAGAGTGTCCTTATAAAGATCCCAAATTATTTCTAATAATTTCGTTGTGCCTGTACTTTTGGATATGTGCTTCTGCATTACTTTCCAAATTACGTAAATTAAAACACCCACGTGACAAAATTTCCTTAGACCTTAAAATAAATTCTTCTTGTTGTGCAAAAAAATTCACCCCTGTGTAACCCACACAATTATCTACATAAAACGAAAGTTTTAACTTAGAGCCTAGTTGAGTATCATCTGCTGGCACATTTTCCAGCAAGTGTGCAAGCACTGCAGCTAACAAGAAGGGACTCGATGGTACGCCAAAAACTACTCGGCAGTGACGGTAAACAATTTCCTCACCCTCGTCAGGGTAAAAGAATCTTAAAAAATCTCTATGCTTAGGGGTAATTCCCAGCTGAAGGAATGCTTTCTCAATATCAGCAGAGTCCAATCGGACACCTACGAAACCTGTTTAAAATATCTGGTATCTGCTCAATTAAATTTGGACCTTTATACAATATGTCATTTAGCGAGCTCTGGCCAGTTACACGAGCCGACGCGTCAAAAACTGGTCGTATTTTAGTTATGTTATCGTCTTTCACAATTGGTCGATGCGGCAAAAAATATGAATTTTCACCTTTCTCTTCAATTTTTTCTATAATATTTCTAAAATCCTTCCCATTCTTTAAATACAACTTTATAATCATCTAGAATCCTATTTCGTTGTGCGCATTCGCACATCTTTTTATGCCGCTTCCAAGTCAGATCTTTGTTGGAAGACAAATCTATTGCTTTCGATTTAAAGGGCAAAGTTCGTATCTACCGTCCGGCAAAGTTTTCATACTGGTTCTAAATTCTTCAATCACCTTTAAATGTTCATTTTTTTCATTTAACTTTTGAATTGGGTCAAAAATTTCAATGCTTTCGAGATTCCACAATTTATTAACAGGCAATTCTTTAACCAATAAAGAAATAACATTTAAAACAGTATCATACTCTTTTCATCTAAAGTAATTTTTCTAGCTTCTAAACAGTCCTTGGAGGAGTGTTTTTTATTGTAAAATATACATAATAAATTTCGCTTACCTGTGCCATTTATATCGTGTGTGCTTACCAACGTAGCTGAAAAGAGGTCAACGGTTTGTTGACCTCTTTTTTTCTTTTGATTGACAGGAGCTGAAAAATTATTCCTAGCGAGTTCAACCATTTCGTCATTTTTAACTTCTTGTTTAAGGAAGTTCATTAATAATTTCAAAGTTCGGCCTTCACTGAAGAAGATGTGAATAATGCTTCTCAAATATTTACTGCATTTATGTCCACTAATTATGTATTGTCTTGTTTTTGAAACAGGTGTGAATCGATTCTTTTTTTTTTAAAGTTAAAGGATATTATTTAGTGTGTATCTTAAATATCAAAAACTGAGAAAATAAACTGAAATTTTTCTCTTTTGTTGGCACGAGCAAGCAGTACACAAGCGAGAAAGCGGTACAGATCAATGTGATTTATTTGATTGTAAAAGCATTTAATCAAAACATTCGAAAATTTGATTGGCATTATGTAACATTTGACAAAAACGGCCTTAAGCTTCCTTTCTATTTTTTTTAAAAATAAATGTTTGTTTAACCATTCTATGTAGTCTAGGTACTTTAAAGAAATCCCAGAATATTAAATTGCAATCCCTAAACCTGGGGTGGCAAAGCTTTATGAATCAAAGTGCCACTTTTTCTTAAGAAATGCTTGATGAGGTATAGAGGTGCAGTCAAAATGTTGACTTGTGATTGTTGGGAAAATAATAAAAACTAGTCAAAACTCTTTATTTACTACGAAAAAATACCTTTGGCACTGTATAGTTGAAAATATTTTAGTTATACGTGTAATTCAAATTAAAGGAACATTTGTGTGATTTCTTTTGCTGAGGATTGTGCGGATGACAAATAACTTATATTAGGATTGTAAGATGTTACTTTTATGCTGAATTGGAGTCATCTGCCAAATGGTTTCGAAGCAATTAATTATTTTTGCTGTGATTCACTTTTGTTACAAGAGTATTTGTGATTTGTACAGATGATTTTCCGCATGCCACAGCTCCAGAACTTAAAACACGCACTGCTTTGTAGCCTTTACTAATAATGCTATACTTCTAGATTCACCCAGTTTGAAAATTCTTTGTTACACTTACTACCTTGTACTTTTTGTTCTGAACCAGCCATTGTTGAATAACAGTGAAAACTCGTAAATATAACACGAAAAAACTTCAAAATACAGATGTGTTAAAGAAATTGACTATACTCTGCGTAGACAAATTTTACATCAGAAGCCACTGTAGCCCTCGACATAACTGAGGCAAGACAATTACAAGCAAGTGTGCTCCCCGCCACCCCGCGGCCCATCACTTGCGTTGGTTCGTAATACTTCACAGTGAACTTTGTTATTTTGAAATAAAATAATGCGAACTATTTTGATCGCTCGCGTGCCCAAAACATTGTGTCGCGTGCCATTGAAGGCACGTATGCCACTGGTTCGCCAGCCCTGCCCTAAACCCAACGTACACCCCCACGAAGCGGGGATCCCTAAGTCTGACTGATACAAAGTACGCAAGATCCGGCTTGGGGTTCAAAGCCTGACTTCAAGTGCTGGAGGGGAGGGGCTAATATTCTCCGTTACGCTATTGCCTAGACCAGAGATACTCAACCTGCGACCCGCGGGCTACATGTGGCCCACCGGCCTTCTCTGAGTGGCCCTGTCAGGGCCCATTGGACTAAGAAATTTAATTACTGGAGAACAATTTACTAAAATTTAGCGGGAAATTCTATCATTCAAGCAACCAACTAAAGGGTGTTTTTGAGAGGTATAGAACTTTAAATTGCAATAAAATAACGATGTATTATTCGATTGACAGGAATTTTTTTTTATTCGAAAGATAATCTTGTGGCATTACATTTTAAATATGATTTCTGGTATAGGACTGCCACGGCTGGCTCGGATGTAGTCCAATCTGGACGTCCAATTTTCGATGACTTTTTCCAACATTTGTGGCCGTATATCGGCAATAACACGGCGAATGTTGTCTTGCAAATGGTCAAGCGTTTGTGGCTTATCCGCATAGACCAATGACTTTACATAGCCCCACAGAAAATAGTCTAGCGGTGTTAAATCACAAGATCTTGGAGGTTAATTCACAGGTCCAAAACGTGAACTTAGGCGGTCACCAAACGTGTCTTTCAATAAATCGATTGTGGCACGAGCTGTGTGACATGTTGCGCCGTCTTGTTGGAACCACAGCTCCTGGACATCATGATTGTTCAATTCAGGAATGAAAAAGTTAGTAATCATGGCTCTATACCGATCACCATTGACTGTAACGTTGTGGCCTTCATCGTTTTTGAAAAAGTACGGACCAATGATTCCACCAGCCCATAAAGCGCACCAAACAGTCAGTTTTTCTGGATGTAACGGTGTTCCGACATACACTTGTGGATTAGCTTCACTCAATTGCGGCAGTTTTGTTTGTTGACGTAGCCATTCAACCAGAAGTGCGCTTCATCTCTAAACAAAATTCGCTTATGAAAATCGGGAACAACGGCAATCTCGTTTTGGGCCTTTTCGACGAATCTACGCCTTGCTTGATGATCGTTTTGATGAATTGCCAAACCAAACTGAGAATAAATCACTTGACAGCTGTTAAATCGGTCGCCATCTTGGAAAGTAATGCCAACTTAAACTTCTATACCTGGAAAAAAACACTCTTTATGTCAATTTCGTATTTTTGATAGTAGGATGTAAGCAAGAGGCTTGGTCATAGATGAAAGGAAATATAAACTATCCCATAACTCAGTAAAAATAGCATAAAAATAAATATTTTTCTGTGTATGTTTGATCGAAAAGTTAATATGGCTTTAAAATAAAAGCTAAAAATGAGTTTTAATATTTTAATCAATTTTGCTTTGTTCAATATTGCGTTGGTTTTATATATTTTTTGTTCATTATCCGGATGTTGCGGCCCGCGTGAAATACCTGTCATGTTTATGCGGTACAGCGGGAAAAAAGGCTGAGTACCTCTGACCTAGACCATAGTATTCATTATCAGTTTTTGAAGATTTTCAAATAAAACTTACCAATAACTGTCACTTCAACACAAGTTGTGTCTATTCCATGTTCATTAACAGCCTTTATTTCATAAATACCGGAATGGCTTTGTCGAACGTTGAAACAAACCAACCTGGTATAATACGGAGTGTTTTCTATAGACACATATTTTGAGGGCATAATTGGATTATTCCTCAGATTCCAAGAGATTTTTGGTGTAGGTTCTCCCTCAATCTTTGCACTGATTGAGAGTGATTCACCAGCATTGATGACAATTGGTTTTAGATTCTGGCAAAATTTTGGTGGTTCTGTAAAGAAATGCTATACATTATAATCACCAAAGACTATAACTTAAAAATAAAAGTTGCTACTTCGCAACTTCAGCTTCAATGACATGAGCACATTTATTGATTTCCTTGTGAATCTCGAAAACAAGACATTTAATTATTTCCGTCCGTAATTTTCTGCCATTAATTTAACATAAATATTGTCAATTACTATGGCCATTAATTTAACATATATATTGAAAAGTTATAGATATACAACCGGACGTTGGAGTTTGAGCATTGTTAGTATTAAAAATGCTTTCTGATGATATGTTCGGTCAAAAAGTGTAATCTTAAAATAGTAACTGTTACAGTTGTCAATTTAATCCTTTATTGGTAACTATAAAACAGAACTATTGTGAATGAAAACAAAATAAGAGACAAAGATTTAACTTACTATTTCCAGCTTTAAAGTCGAACAAGGCAGATGGCTTACTAGAAATAGTTATACCATTCTTGTAACAACCTTGCACCCGAAATCGGAAAGTTCCTTGGAGATAAAAAAGTATATCCGCAAAAAGGTAATTGCTACCATCCTCAATACAATATGCAGAAGCAATCTTCATCCATTTCTCTGGAAACAGCGCAGCGTTCAGTAATTCAATGCTGTACAAAATTTCCTCTGGGTATTCATACAATGTTGCCGATGGCCAAGCGAGTGTTAATAAGTTGTTCTTAAAACTCGACACTACAGGTTGCTGTAACATTCTAGACGAACAATCTGTGGACAATTTTGTAGGTTACAATATACATATTACATATACAAATAAAGAGAGTGGGTTGGATTCTAACTGCATTTCAGATAATAGCAGCATTTTTTTAAATAAAAAAAATGTACAGAAAACATTAAGAATTTGATTGCAAATAGATCCTTAAGATTTAATTTAAATATAGATAAGAATAAAAATCACAGACGTACACAATAATTAAAACTGAAAACAATTACAAGAGAAGAAAAAACATTCGTGTTATGTGTTAAATTATTTGTCATACATCCGTAAAAGATTTTCCGTACAACTTTTATGTAGCACAAATACAATTACCAGCCGAAATAACATGTTGATTGAAAACTCCAGAAAAATTAATAAAATGAATTAAAAAATCATTTATCGCAAAATAAAACACGGTTTTTTTCGCATCTTATTGCTGTCGTGTCCTTCCCGAAGGGAAGTTGCCAGAGCCTCAGACAAGTTGGATTTCTACACGATAGATGGCGACACCACCTATCTCCACATTTTTAGGCATGGGCTAGAGAGGGGAGGGAAAATATTCTCCACAATCTTTCATCTGTAGTTTCTGCTGCGACCGCCTTAGGTCTTTCGAACTCACTGATTTAACGAGCTCGGGGGTATTAGTGGGATCGGGCATCGAACGCAGGCCCTCCGGTCTGGAGTCCGAAGCCCTAACTACTAGGTTACCCACGGCCATTTCACAACTTAAACCAAGATTATAGGTAGCAAAATAGGCTAAAATGAGAATTGACGAGTTTTATTATCAAAACATAAAATGATTGGATGTGTTAAAAAGAAATCAGCATAAAGAAACAAACAAAAAAATCTAATCTAATCTTACTTTATATTCTGTTTTTGTTAGATAAAGAGAAATGCAAATCACACACACACACATTCAACCGAGAAAACTTCCTTAATCACAGGCATACGGGTTTTATATATTTTTGATAAATGAAAATTATGATTTATTTTTTTAAAATGGCTTTTATAAATTTAAATAAAAGAAGAAAAACAAAAGAGCCCGATTTTTATAACAATGAAATGAACACCGCCTTCAATATCATCTATTTCTATCCATTTCTATGGTAACAATAATCCTGTTTAAATGCATCTGTCTAATAATTAATGCGTACTTTAATCGCAAAAATGGAAACTAATCTAATATATATTATAAATATGAAAGTTTGTGAGGATCTTTGTAGGTCTTTCACGCAAAAACAACTGAATGGATTTGAATGAAGCTTTACAGTAATATAGCTTATACATCAGAATAACACATAGGCTATAATTTATTAAGATTTGTAAAGTGTCCAAAATATAACGATATTTGTCAAGTAAAAAGGAAAAAATTCTGGCATCTGTAAGCTAATCTGGCATGCGCTGCAAAAAAGCCCACGTCAGCATATATCTATTTTTTGTTTGTGAAAAACTCTTTTTGTTTTGGCTACGCATGGGGCTCGCTTCTAATTAATTCCTGTTATCAGAATAATGCCTATTTTTTTATTGCAAATTAAAACTAAGTTTTGAAGGGAGAGGTTGTTATAGTGTGTGAGTGAGAGAATATTAACATCGCACTGTTCAGCTACACGAGGGCTTTGGCAACGTATCACGTAATTTTGAACCATGGTCAAGTGACGTGGACGACACCTGAGCTGGCCCCTTCTCCTACCACACCACACCACACCAACTTAGAAGGAATATTCTACCAATACTTAACAGGAATATTCTTTGAAATCCACTCTTCCAAGATATATGGCAGCATGGGTTCTTTGATGATTATTTTAGCGGGGAAGCCGAATAGTTTTGTAGCAGATATTGCGTTTTCAGCGGATTGCAAAGATTATTATTTTTGTCCCGAAAAAATAGTTTATGTCAAAATTTAAGTGTCTTATGTTTTTGTATGTCAGTGAAGATCTTAGAAAATGATTTGACTATTTATTTTAAGTGAACAGTGTATATAATTAATTTTACAGTGGAATATCTTTAATTAATTTATCAGCTCTAACGGATTAAATTTTCCAAAGTGGAGTATTTTGTTTATGTGTATATCCCTTAATTTGTAAATGTAGTGATCCAAAAAAAATATTGTGTGAAAAAAACTGCAGTAAATCATAATGCGGTTGGATAAAGTATTAACGTGCATCGCTTCCCTACGCGGCGGGTCTTACAAAGCTCTAATAAAGCTCGAGCTACGAAAATAGCTAGGCATTTGCCAACTTGACTCTATCGTTAACATTTGGCTATGTTTTTCATTGAATCGCCATTATAATTTAAGAAACGGCTTTCCTTGCGAATATTACAATTTTAAAATAAAATAAATACAACAGAAAGTAATATTAATGCATTACACTTTCAGATATAAATTATTTACTTTAAGAGTTCATTACGCAAAACTTTTAACAATGTGTTACTTTTGCTGAGCAGAGATCAGCTTAGGGAGGTATTTTCAAAAATCGACCCTCAAGAGTGTTACGAGGAATTATAAATAAAAAAAAATCCTTTTTATCAGTTGTTAGATCTACATACTTAAAATTTAACAAAGGTGTTTTTTTCTTTCTTTTTTTGTTTAGCTGAGATATGCAAAAAGCTTTTTTGTTTAATTTGCAATTCACATAAAATTAACTCATTAAAACTTCTTTTTCCTTCAATCTGTGTTGTTTAATTTTTCAGTTCACCCGTGCGAAGAACGGTTATACCAGCTAGTATTCTATAAATAAAATAACATGTAACTGTAGATTAATTGTGTGTGTGTGATTTTTCATCATCCTTTTAAAATTAATTTTGATATTTAAGCGTTACGCAGAGGTGGGGAACCTTTTTACCATTAGAAGCAACATTTAAGTTAGGTAGTGATTAAAAAGGCCACATGGCACTGGCGTAGCTAGTTTTGAGTGGGCCCTGTATCAAAATTCCTTCGTGGTCCTTTTTTGGATATGAGAGCCTTGTTAATGGAACCGTAGTTACACATTTTGGGACCTCTGTAGCTTGGAGGCCCCGTGTCATTGATACGGCGGTAGCTACGCCTTTGCCGCACGGGTTAATGTACCTATAAATGCGACATTTATGAAATTATTACAGTTTTTGTACAATTTTAACTACTTGGTGCATTATATAGAAATATTACAAAAAAATTGAATTCTTATTTATTTACTATTTGACAGAAAACGTTAAAATATAGAATATTTTTGTATTCACATTAGGAACGAATATTAAATAATTTCTCTATGAAAGTGTTTTCGTACTAGAGATACAATATAACACAAAGGTACTAGTAAAAACACAAAATAAGCATAACAATAACTAGATTTCATTTTGGCCGCTTGGTAAACGCGGGTCTCACGACCCTGGGGTACCCTAGTGATCCTTCTCTATTTTCGACCCTTCTTCTTGTCATTCAATTTATCCTTTCTTTCTTTTCCCGTTTAGATCACAGATTTTCACAAACGTTTGGAGAAGTATAGCCAGATTTGGCTCTTGCGCCATAAAATCTCACATTCACTCACTCTCACTCACTCATTCACAGTGGCCGCTATCAACAAGAAAGGAGTATTAAACCAGCATATATTATCAGATTTACATAAGTAAAGTGTCACCCATCCGGTATAGTGGTTAGCGACGCTGACTGCTGTGCCGTAGGGTCTGGGTTCGAATCCCGGAGAAGACATGGATCTTTTTAAATGTAAAGAGCCTTCGCGGCATAGAGTTACTATAAATAGCCGTCGAGCCACAAGTCCTCTTGTGAGGTTGGTGGAAGGGGAAGAGAAGTGAGAGACTGCTGACCACCCCAGGTGTCCTCCTTCAAAATTAGGGTGGAAACGAGCCAAATCGTACTGTCACCTGTATGGTGCTCAAAGCTACAGCTAACGACAGACATTACTTAGTCCTTTGCCATGATGAATTTCATGGGCCTTGATCTGGCCTTTGCGGATCAGGTGGCATCAGTAACAACAACACAACTGTAACATAAGTAAAGCTACAAGCGTCTTTTTTAGTACATACTTGTAGTACCTCAGTCAACAGAAACTTATAATTAAACATTTCATTAACATTCAAATTAATACCCTTTCACGCAAAAAAATACGTTTTAACTTACATGGAATCAGTCATAACAATAATAGTAAGAAAATAATTTTTTTTTGTGTAGAGACAATATAACATGTCTGGTAGTGTTGCCGTGTTGCACTAGGTGACGATCTAACATTTGAAGTGTACAATTGATCATTCCCACAAGTAATCAAGTCTCTGTTCTTTATTTAATTCCATTAATTTGAAAATTATTGTAATCTATAAAATTAAACATTAATTCACACAAGTACTATCTTTTATGAAGGCTGCACAAGAAACTCGAGGAGGCCGTATGCGACCTGAAGACCGCGGGTTCTCCACCTCTGCGCTAGCATATACAATCAATTTTATCAATTGTTAGTCAAAGGACTGTCGGATCGAATAGAGATGCAAATACTATAGATCCGATAATAGCTTGACGAAACAAAACAAAACAGAAAATTAGTACTGGCATTTTTTTGAATGAATTTTCGAAAAATTATCGCTGGGGGACTATGGTCACTATTATATACTGGCACTATAGCATACACTGAACTGCGGCCAAAATTGTGAACGAGTTAGAATTTGAAAAAAATTAGGCACTCATGCATATTAAATCACTTAAGGTGACTACATACAAAACCGTAATTTTTAAAAGGATATATTAATATATATATATTGATATTTAGTATCAGTTAAATTAGAATATACAGTGGGTGATCGGTTAACGAGCACTTTCACGAAAGATTTTTGTGTTCGGATAACGAACACTTTCAACAAAGATTTTTTGTGTTTGGACAACGAACACATATTCGGAGGTGATCAGGGAGACACCCCTTAAATTATGGATGAAATTTTGACAACTGCTTGAGATCTGGAATTGGAGGTGAACGAGGATGACATAGAAGAGCTCATAATGGGACATGAAGATGAACTGACGATAGAAGAACTCCAACAAATTTTGAATGAAGAACATCAAGAAACACAACAAAATGTGTCTCCTTCTGAACAAGAGGAAGACGAAAGAGGACCAATGCCGACATCTGCCATCAAAGATCTTTTGAAAAAGTGGGCCAATGTCAGAGCAATGGTTTTAGAATGGCACCCAAACCAAGTTGATGTCAGTAGGGTTGGTGATCTTTACAGCGACAACGCTATTAATTACTTCTGGAAAATCCTGAAAAAGCGCAATCGACAATTGGACATGTTCTTCAACGCCCCATAAGCAAAAAATGAAAAGGACTGATTAATATGCAAGACTATACGTATGTATTATTTTTTAAAAAAACTTACTAAAAAATTATACATTTTTTAAAATTTAATTTTTAGGGTCTCCAGAACGAATTAATCGATTTCACAAAGAAGTCTATGGTGAATCGATGATCGGTTGATGAAAAATTCGGATAGCGAACATAGTCTTGGAACGGATTATGTTCGTTAACCGATCACCCACTGTATATATATATATATATATATATATATATATATATTGATATTTAGATATTTAGTAGCAGTGAATTAGAATATTTACATGAATTTGTTTTAAGAATACTATTAATAGAACTTTTTTAAAAATGCAATTTTTGGCGAAAATTGAAGAAAAAATGACATAATTCAAAAATATTCTCCTTTTATGAAAAATGCTTCTATAATAACCAAATTCTGCCTATATATAGCTGAGACTTCTGTACTGAGGTTGAACAGGAGTTTTGAAATACATAAATTAAAAGTGCATCTATTTATATTTTAATATACAAGAGATACATTTTAAGAAAAAAAAAAAACACCGAATATTAATATTATTTCAGTTGATTGAATCGCTGTAAATAATGTGAAGTTTGTCCAAAACATATTGAAATGTATACTTTACGTAGTATATTTTAACTATCGAAATTGTATCCATTTATCTAAGTATTAGGCGGCAGTAAATAAATTTCATATTTTGTTCTAAGACAGGATGACTAGGTGCATTGTATATAATCAAGATAACTATAAATTCGAGACCCTGACTTTCATACAACGTCTAACTTATAGAACGTAATATTTATTAGACTATTCAAAAAAGGCATCTGTAGCAATTCAAGATTGTTATGTCAACTATCCAGAGAGCCGGCAATTTATTCAAATCTACGCCCTTCATGGAATGTAGTTTTAAGGCTCGATTTACATGAAGTGGTTTCAATGTACGATCTCCTGGAAGAGTTGGAGCAAAATAACATATTGACAAAATCCTTAGCAAACTTAAAACCATTTTCATCTTTTTCTGCGCTTTTGCTACTAAGTACTGTGTGTTCTGTATTCTTTTTCAAAACAGACTTCTTTTATTTGCAATCACCATCAATTATTTTAGCAAGTTTTTGTGGAAATTCTTTAGCAGCTAATTCAACAACAGATACAATTTTATATCTTTAATTTTTACATAGTAATGAACATATATTTTGAGAAAAAACCTGTCATACAACCTGTACCGGCAGAAAATTCATACTTTTTGTTTAACTCAGATGAAGTGCTTAGTTCAATATCTTTAATTTCTCAAACATTCTGAAAACTGTTTGCTCGATGGTATTTCCATCTACTGATTTTCTGTTTTGGGATTTATATTCTATTCACACAATCAGAATTTTTCATTTCATCTTTGACAATATCTCTTGTGTATGACGATGTTTTAGCACTTAATTTTGTTTCTAGAACATATTGATTCTCTAATCGCAGCAATAGCTTCTAGATCATTATGATTTTCCAGAGACATTGTAATTAATCTAGTTGCACAAGACGATCTAAAATTTGAAATTTAATATACAAAGAAATTGTGTGTTTTTCCTTTTTACTTTTATCATGAGTAAATTATATGGCATTATGTATGCTCCACATAAAAGTATATTTCAGTTATAATTACTAAAGCGAGAGTTTTAAAATTAAAACCATTTATTGTGACTTTCAAGCAAATTTTACAAATATGTACAACATACCTATCTTTGGGTATGAAGCCAAAATGAAGATAAGACAAAAAATAATATTTAACCGTGTGTTGACTCACTCGTTCTCATTATCTTCAAGATTTCTGAAAGTTGTTCAGATATGTCTGAAATGTTTCAGCCATATTATCAATTCAGGGAATTCTCACAAATGGAAATCCCGCATTACGATCTCGAATGGTTCAAAATGATACCAGTAGCCTTTGAGTTGTTTTTTATGCGACGTTAATATAACTCTCACTCTCTCCTTGTCTCTAATGCTACAGTTATAAAAATAAAAGTAAAGCAATTTTTTCATTAGAATTTGAGTCTATAGAAAGGGACAGAAGAGGGTGCGTAAGAAACTTTATTTGGAAATCATTCCGAAAATTGAACCGAAAAATTAAAATTCGTCTGAAAATAATACGAATTGCAAAATTTGAAAAAGAATATAAATATTCGAACTACCATTCTTTATCGTATTCACTTCATATTCATCATGACAAGCGATTTCTTAATCATTTCAAAAAAGAACACTGCGAAACTGAACAATATGTTAAGGATATCGATAATAGTTTGAATTTAAAATAGAAACGTATTTCTAATTCTATAATTAGGAATGAAATTGCTCACCCAAAATGATTTTCATGCAACCTTGTATCGCAAAACAGCCAAGATTGGGAATAAATAAACTAAAACAAAATTTAACCACAAAGAGATCAGGAAGTTCAGAACCAAAGAAAGCAGAATTCGAATCTGTTTTAACGCAATGACAGTCGTTCATAACTACATTAAAAGCCTGCGAAATTTAACATACGATTTTGAAGCTGTGGCGTAACGTACACCCCCTGCACCACGGGAGGGGAGGGGGCAGGATTCTAGGGAGCCCAAAGTCTAACATACGCCAAGCACTTACTCTTTGTAAGATCCGGCTTGGAGTCCACTTTGCAGGGGTGCCCTTATATTCACCGCAACGCTACTGATTTGAAGTATCTTTTTCATATTGGATGTTTGGTTCACATACAATCAAATATTTTGCAGCGAAAAAAATATGACTTGAAGTAAATAAAAAAAGAATATAATCTTTTATTACATAATAGGAAATACATATATCAAACGTCGGCTGTGACCTTAGGTAACTGTTTCCAACTGAAAGTGCAATGGATTTTTCTTCTTTTTGCTGTACATAATTTTAGTATACTGTATGATGTAATCGAGGGAAGAAATTTCATGTATTTGGAAAAATTCAGCTTCTGGATGAATTGGTAAAAGATTTAAGTTTGGTGCACACGGATGTAAAACCCTCTCTTTTCAGAATTGCAAAATTAAATCAAGACAAATAAAAAATAGCGCCTAAATCTAAGAAACCAGTTGAAACTGAGAATAATTACATACAAAAACGAATACAAGAAAGGTTTTGCTGTAATAGAGTGCTTAGAAGGGATCGTTGATGAAAGAATGGTAATTCTAATAAATTTGGGTACCGAAAACGTAAAGTTCGAAAAATGTGAGTGCGTTAGTAAATTAAAAAAAATTAAGAGGGCGAATAGAAATTAAATGATGAAATTATTTAAAGGATGAAGAAAAGATGAGTGATGTGTGTATGTACTGTTTATGAATGAATGAATATTAATGTCGTACTATATTCAGCTACTCGAGGGCTTTGTACTATTTATGAACGTAAAACGGAGTATAGAGGAAATCAAATTCAATGAATCATTAAGTTACCAGGAAAAAATGGAATCATTTAATTAATGAATAAATAAATTGTGTGGGGGACGTAGTATAATACTAAAATAAATGGATATTAAGAAAATTGAAGGAAAGAAACGAGTTTTTTTTGTTTACAACTACACTCATGTCCATAAATTAAGGGTAATGCCTTAATGCAAAAATAAAGGTTCATAAACAAAATAAACTAGATTTATTCATAAGACTCATTAAAAAACAACCATTTTTACCCCCTGGAGCAATTATAAGAAGTACACCCTTTACAAAAAATTAATACTACACAGTTGGTATGATTGTTAATATACTGCATGTCTCCCATACGATGAAATACAGTCCGTACAACGCCTAGGCATGCTGAATACCAAATTATTGAGCTGATCTTGGTGAAAATTACTCCATTCAGCAGGCAATGCTCTCCGAGTTCTGGTGCACATGTAAAGGGTGTTTTTTTGAGAGGTACAGAACTTTAAACTGCAATAAAACAACGATGTATTATTCGATTGACATGAACTTTTTTTTTACTCGAAAGATAATCTTGTGGTATTACATCTTAAATATGATTTCTGGCATAGGACTGCCACGGCTGGCTCGGATGTAGTCCAATCTGGACGTCCAATTTTCGATGACTTTTTCCAACATTTGTGGCTGGATATCGGCAATAGCACGGCGAATGTTGTCTTCCAAATGGTCAAGCGTTTGTGGCTTATCCGCATAGACCAATGACTTTACATAGCCCAACAGAAAATAGTCTAGCGGTGTTAAATCACAAGATCTTGGAGGCCAATTCACAGGTCCAAAACGTGAAATTAGGCGGTCACCCAACGTGTCTTTCAATAAATCGATTGTGGCACGAGCTGTGTGACATGTTGCGCCGTCTTGTTGGAACCACAGCTCCTGGACATCATAATTGTTCAATTCGGGAATGAAAACGTTAGTAATCATGGCTCTATACCGATCACCATTGACTGTAACGTTGTGGCCTTCATCGTTTTTGAAGAAGTACGGACGAATGATTCCACCAGCCCATAAAGCGCACCAAACAATCAGTTTTTCTGGATGTAACGGTGTTTCGACATACACTTGTGGATTAGCTTCACTCCAAATGCGGCAGTTTTGTTTGTTGACGTAGCTATTCAACCAGAAGTGCGCTTCATCGCTAAACAAAATTCGCTTATGAAAATCGGGAACAACGGCAATCTCGTTTTGGGCCCATTCGACGAATCTACGCCTTGCTTGATGATCGTTTTGATGAATTACCAAACCAAACTGAAAATAAATCACTTGACAGCTGTTAAATCGGTCGCCATCTTGAAAAGTAATGCAAACTTAAACTTCTATACCTGAAAAAAAAAAAAAAACACTGTTTAGGAAGGTGGTTAAAGGGTTGCAATTCCTCGGGCAAGCATTTTCCCACACATGCTCTATTGGATTGAAGTCAAATGAGAATTCTGGCCCCTACATACGAATTGACAGCATTCAATTTGTATTCAATGGCCAGAATTCTCAAATTGAAGGCATTCGTTTCGGATGTTAGCGCGGAGAAGACGGGTGTTGTCATTCAGAAACACAAATTCTTGGCTCATGGCACCCCTACACATACATACATGTTTCAGAATGACGTCCCGTTAAAGTTAGCCTCTGATGGTTTCCCCTTTAACAATGCACATCTGTTCCGGATCTCAGTCTAATTCTCCCCTATTCAAACAATCTTGCACCCAATGACGGCGCGAGACCTGAACTTAATATGGCCAAGATACATTTCGCGAGGCCCTCTGATGGCATAAGAAGAGGGTTTATAAAATAAAAGACCAATTTTTATTCATAAACAAAAAAACTTTTTACTCATATTTCTTTGGCACATTAAACAATAATGAAAAGTTCCTCCCCTCGCTCCGCCGGCGTTCTGCTTTGTTAGAACGCTCGTGCTTGGGGATACATAAATCTCATCCCTTCCCACGTTTCGAGGGAGTGTTCGGTATTTGTTTATTTCATTTATCATGGTTTTTCTTTTTCTCCCTTCCTTCTGGGAATAGGCGACTTCGGCGATCATCTTATTTTAGTTTAGTTATAGGTAATGAAAAAAATTATGAAGAAACAGAAATTTTTTCTACTTTTAGAGTTTTGCGTAAATCCTTAAGGATTAGTTCGTAAATTATCTTAGATGATATATCTGCTTCAATAGATAAAACTGCCAAAGCTAAAAGTCTTTCCTGACTCATAGTGTTTCTTACATAATTTTTTTTATCAGTTTTGATTTTGTAAAGCTCCTCTCAGCGGAAGCGGAGCTTACAGGTATTATTAACAAAATTCGAATGACAATTTTAATGTTTGCGAACATTTCTTTCAATTCGTTCTGACATATTGGAGCAAATGTTTCACGTCTGTAATAGTGTTGGGTAAATTTTTGATCTTATTTTGTAATTCTTCATGTAATTCATACGGTTGAAAGTCACTGCTCTCACCTACTTGCTGGACTGTGTGTAAATCTTGACAGTATTTTAATATTTGCTCTTTTGGAATATTTTTTAAAACTGTTTAAGTCATAGAGAGAAAACCAGAATTTTGATTTAAAGACATAAATCTTGAATCTATATTGCTTATCACAGAATTAATCTTGGTATTAAAAAAGTCTTTTTCAAATCGGCTTTTGAAAGACTCTATTGGTTGATTGCCGCCTTCATAATCAAACATTCTTTTCTTTTTCGCTACCCTTTTATTTTTAAAATCTTTTGGCGAATCATACATAACTGCTTTGCTCAATAAACTTACGAGCGTCAGACAAGCATTTTACGAATCCAATTTGTCGATACTCTGATCTAGCTACAAAATGTAAGCAAACGTTCAAGAGTAATGCATAAACGGGCTTGTACAGATTGTCATAATTTGTTTATAGTATTGACACGCGTTAATAACTCATACAATACATGTAATGATAATGATACGATGAATTCCAAACTAAACATTTCATTTAAAACGGAATCGCGATCACTGAGCGTGTCAGATTGTTCCGTTTGGTTTTTTAAGGAGTTTTCTATCCATTCAACATCATCAAATTGTAAAAACATGGCCTTCACCGCCTGGATTCTGCTTTCCCACCTTGTGTCGTGGCCGCGGTAGCCGAGTGGTATAGGTATCGGAACGTGACTTGCCTTGTCACGAGTTCGAGGCCAGTACCACTAAAGACCCACCGTGTAGGACAGCGATGCACGTTAAATCTGTCGAGAGCTGAAACGTCCTCCCGTTGGTGTGGTGTGGTAGTTTGGAGAGGGGGTGCCAGCTCAGGTGTCGTCCACATCACTTGACCATGGTTCAAAACTACGTGGTCCGTCGCCAAAAGCCCTCGTGTAGTTGAACAGTGCGAGGTCAATATTCAATCAATTAAACCCTCCTTGTGTCTGATAAACGCTTAACAGTAAGCTTTAATTTATCTTTGATAATTTTCTACCTTTGCTGGAACTTGAAAATAGCAAGGAAAACCTTCTAAATAAAACTACAAAATGTTTTTGTTGCCACTGACAAATTAGTTGCCTGCACCAATAACAAATTCTAGCTATGACAACCACAAGGTGAGAAAAATGCACTGGGATTTATATTTAATATTCGAGTTTTTAACTCCACTATTTATGCCTACTATATTTTTACCACTGTCGTATCCTTATCTACAACTTATCTATATATCAAGCCATTTTTTTCTAGCTCTCCCAGTATTGCATTGGTCAAATATTCTCCAGTCGTTTCAGTGGCAGCAAGAAAAAAAAATCCGCGCGCGCGATAAAGTTTTCTTCTATACTTCCAGTTGATGTATTACAATATCTTAAGATGACCGACATTTGTTCAATTCTACTAGTCTTTAGTGCAGTCGAGTAAAAAAGAATAATATTTTGCCTCTTTTATTCTACCAATCACACTTCACTGGTAACTGTCTTTGACATGATTGTGTTCATTTTCAATATCGTGGCTTAGATAATGGTGTGCAAGTTGTTTATTATTAATGAGATTTATGTATTCCAGTAACATAGGATCATATTTAGGTATCAATTTAAATAATTCTATGAAGTTTCCAGAATTCTTAGAATTTTCGTTTGTTTTGAGAGATTCTCTGTGACCTGTAAACGGAAGATTATGAGAGGCTAAGAAAGTTATGATATCAATTCATTTCTCTCAAACAACTCGTACCAATGTTTTAAGATTCAAGAACTCTCCTTTCTTTTTCTCGCGGTCTAATGTTTTCCCGTGTTTTATTCCCTTCTCAAAAGTTATCCATTAGAACATATAGGCCCTATATTCTTTAGTATTCTCAGGTCTGTGTAAAATACTCAGAAGTGTTTCCAATCACAGCACCCTCCCTTACCATTTGAGTTTGTGAATTGCCAAATAATCTGTATGGAAAACAGAAAACTTTATTTTTAGAACTTCAATAAGCCAACCAGTGACGACGTTGAGTTTCACCATTAATTAGATTTTTTGAGTAATGAAAATTGGAAAAGCGTCTATGATCATAATTTTTAGGATAATATTCATTACTGTTATTTAAGTGCTGTGTGAGCCCACTTTGAACTATATCAAGATGGTGAGCATCTGTCATGGGAAACGTCCTCAATCCCGGGTCAAAACAGGCAAGTGTTTGTTTCACTACGTCACTGGCATCCCTGTTCACAGGCGAAGAACTAATCTCAATCTCTTCTCTTTTTGATTGCGATTTATATTACTCAACGCGTGAACACAGAAATCTCAGCATCGAATTTGGATTAGCATGGTTTTGATCCTGTTTGTATTTCCAACTTTCGTCGTTCGGTGTGGATAGTCGGTGGATCTGGAGTAACTTCTAAATTCAACAGACTCGGATGCGGAGAAATGTTGAGAAGTCGAAGGAACCGATTCATTTAATTCTGTACTGCCAGAGTTTCAATCTAATCGAGAAATTTCATCATACCTGAACTTAAAGCCTCGTTGGATACAGATCTATCCGCTTTTCTTTTTGCTGCACCAGATTCCCATTTTCTCCCTTTATCTCTCTTAGTGCCTAAGCCTGACATGATCGATAAATTATAGAAAATGCACCAATAATACGAAACCTGTAAACAAAAGCAATAACATTTGTTGTTTAGGTACTTCTTTCTTTCTCTTAAGTATAATGAGAAATAATAGGTAAACGTAATTTTGTGTCACACACACACACATGTAATGTTTTAAAATGAAAGCTATAAAAAATATGAGTGTAAGTCTTTCTTTCTCCTGACCTTATTTCTCCCAATCTCACTACCAGTCCAACCCGATTTTAGTGTAAATATAATAAATATTTCTTACCTTATTCATAGGTAGTGATTTTTCTTTACGACAGAAATCGAATTTCTACTTATTAAACACGTGTTTATAGTTTTGTAACCCCAAAAAATGTACCAGTACCTTTACTATTTATTCCCACACTAAATACTTTTAAAATTTATAATGTTATACAGAAACATGAAGCGAGACTGCATCTACATGCGATACTTTATTTGGCTTTGTAAAGATGGGAAGTCGCGAGCTATATACACTGAAAAGCCAAAAGAACTGATACACCTGCCTAATATCGTGAAGGGCCCCCACGAGCACGCAGAAGGGCCGCAACACGACGTGTCATGGATTCGATTAAGGCAGCGATACTTAACCTGCGAACCACATGCGGTCCACCGAGCCTTTAAGTGGCTCGGTCAGTTACCATCGCTCTAGAAAATTAACTTATTTGAGAGCAATATTTAAAAATTTGGTGTCAAGGAATCAGATGTATAAATTTTTTTCTTGCTGTTGATGTCGTACGAGTGTGAATTGATATTCTTTATTTGTAACGGTTACGATCAGTGATAACAGACAACAGTAGAGTAGTGACAGTTTTATGGGTGGAATTAATTTTTAACTATCTTTCATATCTTGCAAGCGAAAAATATTCGAAGAAAATATATCGTTCCACGACGATTAAGAGGTTGACTATTTTGCGGTGAAAAACAAATGTGGATCAGTAATTGTTTGATTTGTCACGAAAGTGCTGTATTTAAAAAATTCCAATAAACAGGAATCTCATTCAATGACAGATCTCTTTCAAGAGGTAATAAATAGGATTTCTTGAATAATCTTTGAAACAGAGAGCGACAAAGTTATTTGTCAGTGGCAATATCACAGGGGGTAACAAAGACATCCTATGAAGTTTGATACATTATTGGTAATCATACGAAACCGTTTACTGATGCAGAAAGTATGAAGAATTGTTTATTAAATGCTTCTAATTCAGTGTTAGTGACAAAAACAAAAACAAAAAAATGTAAAAAATAGTAATTAAAAAAAGTAAATCAAGAGTTAAAATATTTTGATCAATTTTCCACATTATAACCTCCCTCCCCCTATCTTTATCCTCATGATGCGGCCCGCGTGAAATTGCCAACAAATGTTTGCGACCCACGTGAAATAGCTGGCATCTGTATGCGGCCCGGCAGAAAAAAAGTTTGAATACCCCTGGATTAAGGTATCCGACTACGTTCGTAACAGTGATTTTAAAAAGCCCATAAATGGATAATTTTCATAATATTTAGTGTCACTTAGATTAGAAACTGTATAAAATTGTTTTGTTTAACAATTTTGTCCTCAATCCCGGTCCGGTTTCCCTGTTGACATGTAGGGTCCATGGATTCATGAGATTGTCTCCATACCCGTACACATCCATCAGTTTCGACTCAATTGGAAACGAGACTCGTCAGACACTTGTGAAATGGTTGTACGGGACAATCCAAATTTCATCGCTATCTCGGAGATGCTATGTCTCATCTCTCGAGCACGGATTATCACAAACTCACTTAAATCTTGATAACTTACCATTGTAGCAGCAGTAACCTATCTAAAAACTGTGCTAAACGCTCGTTGTGTCTTATATAGGCTTTGCTGGCCGCAGCGCCGTACTCTGATTGGTTCCTTATCTCTTTATTTCCACACGCATGCCTGTACCAGTTTTTTTTCTCTTCAGTTTATACATGCATATGCCCTGTCTCTGATCGAGGACTCCCCGCGATAGCAGCTTAACCAGCTAATGTTACCAGACTAAAAATATGAACGAATGAGCGGAAACGACAAAATTGAGAAATTTTTATTAAAAGTAAATGGAAAACAACATTTTTTCACGATTTTTTTATTCATATACTTTCACGTGCCGATAAATGGAATATCTTTTAAAAAAAGTCGATACGTAAATTTTTTGATATCTTATGGCAAAAAACAGATAAGATAGAAAATTTTCAAATTTTATTTATAAACAACCCTTTGGCGCGCACGTTTGGAATTTTCTTACTTTTCGTTTAATTTATTTCGGCTTTGAGTCGCAAGGCCATGGGCGGTGACCCACACCCTATGCCGCCTCTGCTTGCACAACCCTAATAGATAATGATGTTGTCTTGTTGGTAACGAGTACATGGGCGTTCTTCACATGAGAGTTCGGCATGAATGAGTAAGCAAGGTAAATCTGGATTCGCCGAAAAAGATCACATAATCCCCCTAGGGCGATATCCAAAGCGCATCTTCTCTACTCCAGGCTTATCGGTGGCGACCGTACGTAGCCGTGAGCGGAACACTAACACACCTGGGAGAATGTAGACCAACATATCCTAAACGTCTGTACACAGTTTGCCTTGTAACTATCTATCTCTGGCTGCCAATAGCTAGAAAGGCAGGTCGAATGTTGTGCTCCGTCTGCTTCTTATGGCTGTTACTGCGATATACCAGTTTTCATTCGGCGTTGTAACTTGGAGGCAACCTGTATTTCAACGTCTACCGACATTTTCGCCCTCTTGGAATCGTAGCCAAAGTTTAAGGGTGGCACTTGGAGCAATTCCAAATTCCTCGCATACTTCCACTTGAGTAGGTCCACATTTCAGGTGGTCCATAATTCTACCTTGCACAAAATTATACACATACGTCCTCTGTATCATAACTGTTCGGTTATAGCTCTGAGTGGCTTAAAGAACTCTTGTGAACAATTTTATTTCTTTGCCACCAATCCTTAGGTATCCCTCTTTTGTCATGGATGCGATAGCCAAGTGGTCAAGGTATCGGATCGTGGCTGGCTTGTCACGAGTTCGAGCCCAGTATCACTAAAGACCCGCAGTGTAGCGAAGCGATGCACGTTAAATTTGTCGAGAGCTCAAATGTACTCCTGTTGGTGTGATGTAGTAGTTAAAAGAAGGGGGTGCCAGCTCAGATGCCGTCCGCGTTACTTGACCATGGTTCAAAATTACGAGGTCCGTCGCCAAACGCCCTCGTGTAGCTGAACAGTGTGACGTTAATATTCACTCTCACTTATACTCTTGTCATAATGACGAACAAACAGGCGTAACCTAGTGGCTCCCTGTAAATTGCATATTATTCTTGAAGTTGTGTGAAAAAATTTCTACCGGTTACATTTTTACTTTATAGTTCGATTTCCGAGTGATTCAGAATTATCCTTAATTTGTGGACATGAGTGTATATGATGCAATTTTAAAGGAATATAATGCAATTAAAGATAATATAAAAAGAGTGTCAGAAAATTGTATAGTCTTGGACAAATGATTACCTTATGTATCAGTCCCTTTCGTTAGTTAAAAAAGACCGAAAGGTACCATTCAGTAATTGATTTTAAGCGCACCTCAGTTTTCAACAGATTACAAATAATTTTTTGTTACTACAAGAATATTATCTATTGGAATCTTTGGGGAAAGTGAAAATTTTTTTCAATCCTGCAATTAACTCATGAATACTTACAGATGCCACAAACACAAGTAGTTAAAACATGTATTTATTGCACCAGATGACACAGAGCAATTTGAACGTATGATTTCGGTCTCATTGGCGTACACAGACTTAAAAGTTCAGACCAGTGAGTCAAAAGGCAATTTCTCGACTTAGGAGGAATATGTGGGGTTAAAGTAGTTAAATGGTACCAACTTTCTCTTTTTGCTACACAGTAAGTCAGCAAGGAAAAATCCAAACAGGACATAAAAAGAGCACATAGAGTAAAACTTCTAAATAAATGAATGAGAACTTCACCAATTTAAGTTCTACTGAACATCACAAATTCATCAAGAAAGAGTTCTAAAAATTGTACTCAAAGCATTTTTTAAAGAATAAAAATTCTTGAGATGATTGTACACAACCCCTGTTATACGGGAAAATACCGAATGTATATAAAAACATGCCACCTACACCATCATGTCAAAAGGGATACATGCTACTGAAACAAGATAAGTTATAACCTACCAAGTTTCATTAGCATGCATATCTTTTTATATGCTGGCATAGGTGACGCGTTACTATATACTTTCAATATTTACCTAGATAACAGTGGCTATGCAAACATTTCAAGAATATCAATTTCTTTGAAAAATGCTGTGAACACAATTGGTTAACTTCTCGTTCATTTATTTGGAAGTTTTTGTTCAATGTACTCTTCTTCTGTTTGGTTTAAATTCTGTTTGGATTTTTCCTTACTGAGATGCCAAGGGGAAATGCTAATAACACCAAATTAGTTTAACCCTACTTATTCGGTACTTAGACAGAAATTGCGTTTTGACTCGATGGGCTCAATTTTTAATATTCGTTTATTTGAATTTCTTTCTTCCTCTTAGATATTTATTATGTAGTTTAGTTGTGAGAATTTTGCTTTTATTATTTCATGTTTTTAGATATATTTTATAGTTTTCCTATATATACACTTGCTAGAAAAAAAATTTACTTTCATATACTACAGCTTACATGAACAACGGGGAAAAATTTAAAAACTGGAATTTGAGAGAAAAAAATTTTTAAACTATATTTTATTTAGTTCATTTCAAGTATTCAAAATAACAAAAGCAAATTTGATTTGCTTTCATAGCTTTTAAAATAAAGACAGATTTGTAGCGATACTAACAAAAAATCAAGTAGAAAAGTCTGAGTTCACTGTTTTAGTAGTAACAATAAAAAATATTTAAAAAGGGGATAACGAGCTATTTAGTAGCTTTTTCGTTTCGCCTTTTGAGGACTTCCTGAAGTCATTCTGGCATTAAACTAACAAATCTTGTGGTTTCTTCAGTGTTTATCTTCTCCCCCCATTAGTCCTTAAGAACAACACTCTTCAGCATATCCTTGCTAGATATATTGTGTTGACGAATCCTACGCTCCAGTAAATCTTATAGGTGTTCTGTAGGATCAAGACTGCGGAGGCATGTGCTGTTAATTTGGGACATTATACAAGAGCCAAAGTTTCACTATCTCATCGGTGGACTAAGGATCATTGTCATGTTAGAAACGAAACGATGATCCTAAGCCGAGTTTGGTGGCACTTTCTTTTAAATTATTTTTAGGACATCAAGGTAATCATATTTGTTCATAATTGATTCGATATACTCCAACTTGCCAACACCATTGCTCAACATGCACTCCTCCCCCACACACCATGACTCCACCACCACCGTGCTTTACCGTTGATACTAAATGCTCTTTTTGAAGCGATGTGCAAGGTTTTCTCCATACCAATTTACGGTCTTTTATGCCGAAGATGCAAAATTTGCTCCCATCAGAAAATATCACAGTCCTCCAGAACACAGGAGGCTTATAGTCTAAGAGCCTAGCAACGTTTACGAGAAAGAATTTTAGAAAAGCTGATTTTTTAATATTTCTTTATCTATCCCCTTTCGAACATCGTGCGGGCCATCTGGCTGCCGGTAAACGTTGCGTTTATTAATGCGCATCATACTCTTACAGGTAAAAATATTGATCTTTTAAATAATTTTAGAAAAAAAGGTTTTGTTTTCACTAAATTTAAAATGTTATTAACAGCATGAATTTATTTATGCCAGATATTTTTGTTGTTGAAAATAATGTGCCAGATGCAATTTTGTATGAAAAAAAAATCATTAATTTCAAACCATTTTAGAATGTCTGTAATTTTAATATTATTTTATTTATACATAAATAAGTACAAATTTAAATTGCCAGACATTAATTCGGTTGCTTACTTAACATACAGGCCGATTTATACCGCGGTATTATGCCTGTCGTTAGAGAGAGACAGTGGCAAAGTAGGTAGGCGGAAGAGTGACCGATGCGTTGCTTCTTTTTTGTAATTCATACAAAATGCAGTGTCATAATACACTTTATCTACTGACATTTTTTCCCTTTAAATATTACAAGTAAATGATAAACGGTAAAAAAGGACTCCTTTTACATTATACAGCAGCTAAAAAAACAAAGAAAAATCTTAATGACTCAATAGCCAGATGTTTTTTTTATTTACAAGAAAAATCACCTGCCTATTTAAAATACGACAGAACTTTCCCTCCAACCCAATTTTCTTCTCACACTGGGTATAAACGCCTTCGGCGTTGGCACCCGAATATTCTAATTTCCGTTCCGTCCAACCCGATAGTTTAACTATTTTACATACTAATCAATCATTGGCTGCTGGAGAAGATAATTGCTGCAGGGCATGTTAGCGGCGCATGACGACGTCAGTCCCAAGTCATATGTTTACGTTTGTTGAGACAAATATTATTCAACTCAACAAAGAAAAATATAATAAAATTATAGAACATTATATTTTGAAAAGTAATCAATAAACAAACAAAAACGTTATAAAATTATAGAACATTATAATTTGAGATCGAAAGCAAATTAAAGTTAAACAACAAAGTTTACATTCTTCCAATGATGCCAAAGTGTATGACAAAATAACAGAATGGGTTACCAAATTCCAAAATCAAGAATTATTACAAACAATTAATAATCTAAAAACCTTAAATGCTCCAATTTTTTATCACCATTCGTGTGAAGTGGGATATTTCAATGACTACAAGATATTAATTACTGTTAATACTGTACGCACCTCCTGGCATAGTGTACGAGATATTCATAAAGATATTTTTAATAAAATTGTGTCAGTAATTGAAGAAGATGTAGTTAAAAAAAGAAATTATTTGTCATTAACTTCCCTTTGTGACATGCATCATAAGGAATTACAAGAAGAGTTAATACATCAACCTGAAGCAGATGTAAGTTTAATGACAAATCATCAACTTGAAGAAAAAATAGTAAAACAGTTCAAGCAAATTAAGATCCTAATAAAAAAGAAAAGAAAAATTATTATGCATAAAAATAGTAACTTATTGGAACAAGAAGATCTAAAAAAACTCGAAGAGAATTATCTCATTGATAAAGTTGCATTCATTCTACGAAGCACTATTTTAAAAATGGATAAAACAACATTACCTGCTGTAATAAAGATGGAAGATTTGATTAATGGTGAGTGTACTATTCCAGAAAAACTAGATCGCTTTTTCAAAGCATTAATTGGAGGTAAAGATATTCGTCACCGAGATGGAGTCAATTTTATAGGTTAAGCAATTCATTGGCTTCTGATGCTATTTATAGTGTAAGTAATGGTACTTTTAAGCCATCAAAGCACATAACACTGGGTATGACCGTGAAAAGTCTTACAAGTAGTAGAAAAATGATTAATATTTTAAATCGACTAGGCCATTGTAACTACAATACGCTGGAAGAACTAGAAACTGAAGCTACGATCTCATCTGTAAACCGTTTTCAAATTTGCCCTCCTGACATTATTCAAAGTCCGTCATTAAGCACAGGTGTAGCATTCGATAATTTTGATAGATACGTCGATACTTTAACTGGAAAGGACACTTTACATGACACCGTAGGAATCATTTACCAAAATGAAAGTGATGATTACGATATTGAATTAAATTCAAGTAGTATAAGTGGAAATCTTGACATACCGCTACCACCAGCAAAAGAAGACGGACTTTTAACGAGGAAATTCCAGAACTACCGCCGTTTAATCATCGATTGCAAATGATAGAAAATTTAACACCAGTTGAGAATGAACCAACTCTTCCCTCAAATTTACCTTTGATATATATATATATATATATATATATATATATATATATATATGTGGGAGACAACAAGGGGTCCAAGACTTTTGTCTTTTTCACATTTATTTTAAAATTAACAAAAATTAATTAAAAGGTAGCTATTCTAACAGATAAGTTTCGATGATGTGTTCATGGTAACGCCTGCTCGCGCACCTCCGTCGTTCCTCCTTTCCGCTTTCTCTCTTTTTCTGAAGTCTTAAAGTTTTGGTTCTACTTTCACTAGTTCAAAAGTTTCTGTTACAGTTTCACTTAGCTGCGCCTGCGCGCGAAGACTGCGTTTTGCTGGATGCCACAACCGGCCAACCTGACTGTACGCTGTCCGCAGCGGTACGTCCTCCTTTTTTTTTCCATCGAGACCAGAGGAGAATCTGAAACATACAAAAAAGACGGAACAGACAAGGACTATACGACAAATACACAAAGATTTAACATATCATAATTTTTCTGAACTAGACAGTTTCTCCATCATGTGAAGGCACCTCTTCGACATCCGGAAGGTTCAACAGGAAAACATTGTGTTTCACAGGCATGGCATGATTCTGAGATGACGATAGTACGGTAGGATGAACGGAATCATTTATTTTGCTATCTTGGTCGTTATCAGTTCCATCAGGCATAAGAACGCCTTTTTTAATAAGTTGATCTTTGGTTGAACGCATCGATATTTTCCTCTCCAGAGTTCTGGACGTCTGTTCAAAACGATCTCTCTTTTTCCTCCGTTTCCACTGCCAGGGTTGGAAGATTCGTCGGAGCATTGCAAACCGCCTTTGTTTAGTCTTCATAGGTGAAGGGTTATCAGAACAAGATAAACGTCTGATCTCTGACACACAGGAATATCATTTTTCAATTTAATACACATTTTTAACTTAGTACTCTTAATTTTATTAGGTTTATAATTCTTAATTAGAGAACTCAAATCATTTCTAATATTAAAGTTTTTAACATGTGTCAAATCATAACTAGAGTTTTCTATCACATTTGCAACATAAAAAATAAAATTAGAATAAGCACTGGAATTAGCGCCCAAAGAGGATCCACTTTCACTCAATAAAACATCGCTCTTTGCGTGGCCTAGTTTCTTTATTTCAGAATATACACTGGGATGTATAATAAATTCTTCGGTCAAGGTCGGTGAAATTGCCGTTCGAACACTTAGACCGGGAGAGTGTTGATTAAGAGAAAAAGATTTATCGGTTTAACTTCTACCATACGCTGTTCGCCAAATGTTATGTTCGAGCTTAATGTTATGATTTCTTCGGAAGGTTTGTGCACTCTAATTAATGAGGAATTTAGAACTGGGATCTGGCAACCTGAATCAATCAAGGCTGTTACGGGCTGATTTTCCACAAAAATATGTACATATTGAAGCTCTGCGAACTCATCGTTTTGTTTTTCGCTCTCGACATTCAAAGTATTCACGTTTATTCTATTATGGATGTGGCTGTTAGATTCTTTAGGCTTAAAACGCTTCTCACAATCTCTTGTGTAATGAGATGAATCACCGCATATATATAGCAATTTTTATTTTCTCTTTCAAGATATTGGGGATAGTTCTCTTTAATCTCTGGTTTAAAGTTTCGTGGTTTATTTTTAAAGGGGTCTTGGGTATATCCACAAGTAATAAGTTTCTTTATGTGATCCGCTTCTAGATGAAATATAAATATCGCACTCTTTAGCTAAATCAATAGGCCTAAACCAATCTTCTGCTTCTCGAATGCCAATATGAGTTGCGGTTTCCTTATTTAAAGTTTCAAATAATTTATCAGAAATTATAAGATCACATAGAGATTCAAAGGAATTAACTTTTCTTAACGAACAATAATACTGGAAGTTTGCCGTCAATCTTGCAGCAAATTGGATGTATGTCTCACCTGATGATTTTACAGCATTTTTAAATGAGTTTAAACACTCGCGAGGGGTTAATTGGAATTCTCTGAGTACTATAGATTTTAGTTTTTTATAGTCATTTAATTCCTCCTTTTTAAGGTAAAGTAAGACATTATGAGCTCTTTCGCCCAGAAGATTTATTAAAATTTCAGATTTATATTCGTCATTTATTTTCTTGGTTAAAAATGCGCGTTCTAATGATTGGAAGAACAGATTAAAATTTTCAGATCTGGTGGGAACAGGAAGAGATAAAGTTTTAATGCTTTTGATCATATTTTCTATGTTTGTTTCGAACTGTTTCTCTTCGACTTTAGCTGCAGGATTTAAACTTAATGCTTCATTTTTAGCCGTTTGAAGTTCGACTTCTTTTTCTAACTTTGCTAACTGTAGTTTCGCGAGCTCAATTTTCTGTTTTTCTAAAGTTGCCTCTCTTTCGTTTCGCGATATCCTCTCATCTATACAGTTAAGAATTAAAGTTTTAACGAAATCTTGATCACTTTCAAATGTACTACTCTTCTCAATTTTAGTCTTTAGTTTAGCTATATGGTGTCCGTACTCTCCACAGTACCGTCTAGATCCTCAACAACTCTTATGAGATCCTCTTTAAGAGCGTTTTTATACATTTTAGAAAAATATGGAAAGATCCTACCTTTTTTTTCTAGCTCCCTTGTTGCTGGCACGTACGATGTATCCAATAATTGAAGAAAAACGTTGATTCCACTGATTTCACCTCTTCGCAGGTAATATAGTTGAAATTGTTCGAATTGACACCTCTTCGCAGGTGTTTAGTTGATATTTCCAACCTCTACACAGGCGGAATTTGTCGATGGTTCCAACCTCTACACAGGCGGAACGAAGTTTAAAAATTCAACCCCTACACAGGTTAAACGAAGTTTCCAAAAAATGGCGGCGCGTCTCCTCCACGGACGGCTTTTGTTCACGTTCCAAACTTTGATCAAAATCGAAATTTTTTCGATCCCGGCCTCTACATAGGCGGAGTATTCATGCTGAGTTCAAACCTCTACACAGGTTGAACGAAGTTTCCAAAAAATGGCGGAGCGTCTCCTTCACGGACGCTTTTGTTCATTGTCCAGACTTTGGTTCAAAATCGAAATTTTTTCGATCCCGGCCGAGCCCCCATAATTTGTGGGAGACAACAAGGGGTCCAAGACTTTTGTCTTTTTTCACATTTATTTTAAAATTAACAAAAATTAATTAAAAAGGTAGCTATTCTAACAGATAAGTTTCGATGATGTGTTCATGGTAACGCCTGCTCGCGCACCTCCGTCGTTCCTCCTTTCCGCTTTCTCTCTTTTTCTGAAGTCTTAAAAAAGTTTTGGTTCTACTTTCACTAGTTCAAAAGTTTCTGTTACAGTTTCACTTAGCTGCGCCTGCGCGCGAAGACTGCGTTTTGCTGGATGCCACATATATATAGGAACAATAGATCTATTATATTTACTTTCACACTTCTTACATGTGCCAAATACCCCAATGGGGACAGGTTTTAATTCTAAAATTATTAAAGATACTAGTCCCAAACAAAAAGTATCTCATCTTACACCTATTAATTTTTCACCGACAAATGTAGCGGTAGTTACACATACAATGGAACAGGCCCAAGTTGTCGGAAAGGAATGTAATCAAACATACGTGCAAGTTACTTATGACCTGGCAATAGCTAAAATAGCATATAAAATCCAATAAACGCCAAAGCCACAATTCAATAATCTTTTCATCCATCTTGGTCCACTCAATTTAATGCAGATTTTCTTCAAAGCCACAAGAGTTTTTATAAATGAGTGTGGTCTATCTCATATAATTGCTTCTGGAGTAATAAGAGTAATATAACTGCTTCTGGCTCAGTGAACGGTTTAGTTGAAGGTAAACATTTTAATCGTTGCAAACGTCTGCATCCGTTGATGGCTCTTGGTTTGAAAATGTTACATTTTGATAATTTTTTGGACAATATTGAATACAATTTTCTGAAGGATCAAGTTATCGACGATCTCCTTCATTATCAAGAAGTAATAGATTCTCACTCGTCTATGCCAATAGAATTACCTAACAATGTATTATCGAGAGTATTATCTGCATATCAAAAAGTCGTAGAAGAAACAAGACAAGGTGAGCATGGGAAAACGGCTAAATTCTATTTGATTTACATCCAGCTTGTAAACTATTATATTACCCTGTCAAGAAGCATACGCATGGGAGATTTCGAAATGTTCAAATATGTTATTCCAAAAATAACCAATTTATTTTTCGCAGTAAATCAACCGAATTATGCTCGATGGTGTGTTAAATATTTAGGCAATCTAAATAAAGTAGATGAAACACATCCTGGACTAAAAAATGATTTCATGAATGGATGTTTTGGAATAAAAAGAACCGACAAACCATTTTCGAGCATACCAATTGATCTTACACTGGAGCAGACTATCAATGCTGAAGCGGCTAGATGCCTAAGTGGTATTGCACATTTTACTAATTCCTTAGCTGCCCCCTTAGCTGGACCAAAAGTCACAGTATTAGAGCTATTATAATCTCTCACGTTCTCGATGTTTGTGGATTGAAGCAATTACAAGACGTGTCTGCGGATTTGCAACCAAATAGAATTAAAATTTATAGCAAATAACTCTCTGATTTCAATGAAATTTTTGAAAATAATATTAATCCATTTGATGAAAGTTTAGACAAAGATAGTTTATACAATATTGCAAGTGCCAAGCCTGTACCTGAAAATGTAGCGAACTTTTCGTTGAATATTGAGAAAAATGGTGAAGATTTACGGAAACAGTTTATTACTGAATGTGCTGAAGATCAGAATAGATTTGATAAGCCAATAAAAAAAACCAAGTGCTTAATTTTGCTGGTGCTCCAAAGAAGAAAAAAATAACTCTTGGTAACAAAGTTATTGAGCTAAGAATGCAACGAGATCTGTTTGGTCGACTATTAGGTATATCTATGACCAACAAAGTCGATATTGAAAAAGTACTGTGATTTCCACTAACGTCGATACCAACATCGATGTGTCATACAGACGGTAGTATTTGTAAAACAGATAAAGCACAATTAATTAAAGGTTTCGAGAAAAAAGTTAGAAAGGTCAATCAGCAATCCTTATTTTTTGATATTAGTATTTTAGACGGTTTCTTCATGTTACACATCATGAAAGAAGTGCCCCCAAAACTTTCGATGGCATATCAAAAAAATTCCTTAAAATGATTTCACAGTTTAAATCACCTTGCATTGATATTGTATTTGATCAGTATTTCACATCTTCTATAAAAGATTGTGAGCGTTTACGTCGCAACGAAACAACCAGTACAGTTTCCATCGGACCTAATCAAATTCGGCATCATAATTTTGCTGGTGAACTCAAAAATACTCAGTTCAAGGAAGCTCTCGTAAAATTTTTTATTCATCATTAGGCTAACGAAAACATGTATCCTTTTATTGGGAATAAAACTATTTATCTAAGCTAGGATAAGAGTGTTATTCGTATCGCGTTGTAAATAACCAAGTTATTAGAAGTATTGAAGAATCATTATCATGTGATGAACATGAAGCTGATACTCGAATTATATATCATATTTGCCAGATAAGCGTTGACGCTCAAGTTGTTGTACGCTGCTCAGATCCGATATTCTGATTAAATTTCTTGGCAATCTGGATCATCTGAATGCATCTTTGAAGCTTTGGACCCAATGGGGTGTAGGAAACCATGAACGTCTAATAAGCATCAATGATTCATATCAAGATCTTTGTATTTCGTTATCGAAAGCTCTCCATGTTTCCACGTAATAACAGGGTGCGATTATACCCCAGCATTTTTTCAGAAAGGTAAACTAAGGCCCTTCAAGCTGCTCGAAAAATCTGTCGAGTATCAGTTAGCATGTCAAGAGATTATAACTGATGATGACGATGAACTTGAACGTATATTTGCCACCTTGGAAAAATTTATATGTCACATGTATGGGGTGGCTAACTCTTCAAATGTTAATGATGTTAGATTCTATCTATTTTCTAAAGCTTATCAATCAAAAGAACTCGATGATAATTTCGAAAAGAAATGTCGAAGTTTCGATTCACCGAGTTTACCACCATGTAAAGCTGAATTATATCAGCATTTATTGAGAGTGCGGTATGTGACAAAGTTTTGGAGAGAGAAATGCTCATTTAAAAAATCCATCATTTTTATCGCCGTTAGCTTCCGGGTGGATCGTCAATGATGATAAATACGATTTCGTTTGGTTTGCTGGGGAGCAGTTTCCATCATCAGTTTCTGACATTGTCATAAAAAGTAAAGAATTATTTATAATAGGATAAATCGAAAGAGTAAATTATTATTTAGACCATGATAACCTAATAATGATTTTTTTTTTTTGCTCCAGAACCAACACTACTAGAAAACCAAAACACAAAGCAAGATGATGATCATGATGATATTGATAATAATGGGAACAGTGACAATGATGACGACTATGAAGATGCATCGGTTTTTTGTGACACTTTTACGGAATGAAAATACAGTACAGTCCCGATAATCCGAACAATATCGGACCGACCCCTGTTCGGATTACGTGATTGTTCGGATTAGCCGGAGTAACAGCGAAATCACTATTTGAACCGGGAGTACGGGTCTATTGTGTCTATGTATTTTGTCGTAATGTGAGCGTACGCGCCCGCTTTTTTGCCGCGTGGACTGTACTCCCAATCCTCGACGCGTGTGTCCTCCCTCCACCACTCCTAACTTAGTGTGTCAGTGTGACTGCGTGTGCCCGTACTGTTGGCCGTCAGTCGTTCCGCGCTCGTTCTATACTCGTCTGCTTTTTTCTCTGTGTTAATAACAGTGTGATATTCTACAGTGAAAACAGTTTGTTCTGTGTTTTGGACATTTATCTGTGATACAGTGTACGTAAACAGATTGTTATGGCGAGTAAGCGTAAACACTCAACACTTACTCTTAAAGACAAACTAGAGGTTCTAAAGAGGTTCTGTTGTACAATTTTTCATACTAAACATTAGTGTTCTGTTCTGTAGTTTATTCCATTTTAAAATTTGTACCATAACTTGATGTACAGTGCGTGAATATTAAATAAAGAACTATTTTGAATTAAGGTTTACACTGTTTTATATTGAAATATTCACCGATTTTTTCGTCCTTAAAATTATAAAAAAATTTTCCGCGGAGTCGTTCGGATTAACCGGATGTTCGGATTAGCCGTGTTCGGATTAGCGGGACTGTACTGTACATATTTCATAAAAAAATGATTGTGACCATATAAACATAATATGTATAAATAAAAGTGAGAATTTTGTTATTATATCAATGGCAATTTTCCCTTCATCTTTTATAAAATCCTTTTATTCAGTTACAATTAAATTTATATGATATTTAAAAACGATATTTTCCCTTTTGTTATATATACTTTAATCAAGTATTTAATATTATTTTAATTAGAATTTAAATATTAATTTTTTATTATATTCATCCTCGAAGACATAAAAATTTAAAAAAAATTGTTTCGAAAGTATTCCTGTCACTCTTCCGTCTACCTACTTTGCCACTGTCTCTCTCTAACGACAAGCATAATACCGCGGTATAAATCGACCTGTATGTTAAGTAAGCAACCGAATTAATGTCTGGCAATTTAAGTTTGTACTTATTTATGTATAAATAAAATAATATTAAAATTAGACATTCTAAAATGGTGTGAAATTAATGATTTTTTTCATACAAAATGGCATCTGGCACATTATTTTCAACAACAAAAATGTCTGGCATTAATAAATTCATGTTGTTAATGACATTTTAAATTTAGTGAAAAAAAAACCTTTCTTTTTAAAATTATTTAAAAAATCAATATGTTTACCTGTAAAGGTATGATGCGCATTAATAAACGTAACGTTTACCGGCAGCCAGATGGCCCGCACGATGTTCGAAATGGCATAGATAAAGAAATATTAAAAAATCAGCTTTTCTAAATTTTTTGTTTTTCTGACGTTGATAGCTCTTGTACTATTATGTATATACTCTTTTGAAAAAGTTATCCGTTTAAGCCGGTTGGTCATTAAAATATAAGGCTTTCTGCGAGTCACTCGGCTAAGGGGCATCCAGTCTTTTTCAAGATTTTTCTTGCAGTAACCACCCTAATGTTTTTGTAAAACTTCTCGTGAATGTCTGTTGCTATTTAAGTTGCAGTCAAATGCGGATTTTTCGTCACCATTCATATCATACTTCGTTTTTCTCTGATTTTTAGTTTAGATGGACGTGTTTGGATGTATAAACTTGTGTAGATTTAGAGTTACAAATAACACGCGCTGGATTAATGTATACTAACGTCCAACGAATATGGCTATATTCCGACGCCTTTTTGCATCTTTCAACATTTTCACAATTATTTTACGCTCACTGATACTAATTTTCTTCATTTTACTTTCCACGTCCTTGAATTGCTTCGTATATCAGAAAAACGTAAAAATTGTTGCGTCACAATTTCCTTAAGCAATTTTACTTGATAACTGAATGCAAAAACTCTGTTGACCTATAACTCCTGTTGACAAAAATTCCAGGAATCAAGAATATTAAAATAGTGAACGCAGACTTTTTCTTCCTACTATTTGTGTGCTTTGCTAGAACCATGTGTGAAAAACACTCGCGTCAAACGAGCCACGATAACAAGAAAACAGCAAATACTGACGGTGGTTTCGCCCCCCCAAAAAAAAAAAAAAAAAGTTTGCGAAAAAATTAAAACTTTCTGATCCCATTGCCGGGACCAGTCAGCGTACAGAACAAATTCAGCACTCTTACTGGAAAAGAAGCTGAAATAACCCCCACACGACCTCAAACCAAACAGCGGCTCCAATTTCCGCCCGTCCTAAAGTCCCCCCAATTATGTTTAAACATAAAAAAGCTAATTATAAATTAATCGTTAAAAACTTAAACAAAGATTTCCCTGACTGCGACGTCAAGTTAGCAGGGAAAATCTTCACTAAAAGTTCCGATGAGCATCGCATTGTGACAGAATACCTCAAAGAAAAAAAGCGAGGAATTCTACGTGATTGACCCACCGGATTCCCGCCCCCTGAAAATTGTCATCAAAGGACTCCAGATCTCCACCGAAATCGGTGAGATCCAAGAAGACTTAACCTCGCGCAAGGATTTTGTGTTGAAAAGGTGGCCCAGCTCACCCGATCTAAAACAAAATCCCCGCTCCCCATTTTTATGGTCGAGCTCGAAAAGAAACCAGATTCCCCAGATATTTTTCAACTGAAAAAGTGCTGCTACCTTACGGTGCAGGTCGTCGCTTTTAACAGACGACCGGGGGTTTCACAATGTTACAACTGTAACTTGTTTAACCACTCGTCAGTAGTTAAAATATACCGGTTCTGGAACAGTGGAGCCGGTGGAGCCGCATGCAAACAAAAGTGGGTGGAAGTCCCCCCCCGGATCTGAACCGGGAAGATGGTTTGTGATTGATAAGGGTTTCGGGGATCTGTACTGATAAGAAATGCACGCTTTTAGCGATAACGAGTTATATTCTGATATAGTTTTAATTAAATGATTATGATTTTTTTAATTACGTCATTGAAAGCAAATTTTAATTGGGATAAAGAGTCAAATTTTTCTGTACATATGATTATTTTTATATAATTCCGTATACATCTATTTCTGAAAATCATGATATACGTGTTGAATGATTATTTGTTATATTTCAAATTTGATGCTTTGTGCTTGTGATTTCTGAAACAGAGGATTGAAAATTAGGCAAACGAAAGGGAGTGGAAATTCCCCCCCCCCGGGTCTGAACCGGGAGGATGGTACCCCCTCCCGCTCTGATAAGGGTTTCGGGGCTCTGTAAATGGGTGCTAGAAATGCATGTTTTTAGAGATAACAATTTATATTCTTATATAGTTTTAACTAAATGGGTAGAATTCTGATTTTTTTTTTTAAGTACGTCATTGGAAGCAAATTTTAATTAGGATAAAGGGTCAAACTTTTCTGTACATATAAATATTTGTATATAATTCTGATAAAGTCTATTTCTGAAAATTATGATATACGTGTTGAATTATTGTTTATTACATTTCAAATTTGATACTTTGTGCATAACTAAAATATATTTTTCATTGATTCTGCATGTATTTTTTTATAATTCTGAGATAACTTAAAAAATACTATGCTTATATAAAGTAAAAGTTCTGCATATGTTTTTTCGTTTGCAAAGTAGTTTCCTTACATGAAACATCCCTTTCCTATGATAATATATGCGGACCTTGTAATTCTGGTAAAACTTTCTTTGTTAGATGAATCTTAGAAATAAAATTAATTAATTCTTTTCCTCCCAAAATTATTTGGCGTTATGGAATTTATCCAAAATTGTTTGATAAGATGTCTGACATAGAATTTCATGAAGGCATGCCTTTCGATGTAGAAGATATTACTAATGCTTTCGTAATAATAGATGACTTAATGAATGAAGTAGGAGATGACAAAAGAACTTTCAAACTTGTTCACGAAAGGAAGCCATCATAGAGATATTTCCGTAATATTTATTTTACAAAATATTTTTTGCAATGAAAAACAAATTATAGGAATATTTTTTTAAATACTTCCTACCTAAGTTGTTTTAAAAATGTTAGAGACAAGCAATAGATCTCTTGTCTAGCAAGACAAATGTATCCATCTCAATCGAAATTTATGATTGGAAAACTATACGAAATACAAATGCTGCAAATTTGACTATCCACTTTGTGAGAGATAGAAAAATAAAACCTTTCGTTCGAATCATTTAATGAATTTTTCAAAAGAAAAAATTTTTCATAGAGTTTTGTTACGAATAAATATCTCAGAACAAAAACATTGTATGCAAAACCTTTAAGTGTGGTTTGTGTTCTTCAACATTTGTTTTTAATTTTTAGTCTGTTTCCCTTCTTGTTCCTTACACTTAAATATATTAATATGAGTAAAGTAATTAAAAAGTTGAAAAAAATATTGAAAAAAAGTTGAAAAGTATTGAAAAAAGATGAAAAATATTGAAATATTTAGAATATTGTTGGTGGACTTGAGTATTTAAGTTAAGAGCAATAGTGATAAAATTTCTTTTTTTCATATTAATCTTAAAATAATAATAACTTTATAAATTTAAATGTATGGTAAACTTATAAAAAAATTCAAAGCAAAATCTTATTCATCTTATAATAATAATAATACAAACACAAAATATGAGAACAAAAAATATTGTATTTATTCACCTTCTAAAATTTATTCTTACATTATATCATTTCTTAAAATATTGATACAATCTGAAATCTTTCTGTTTGCTACGAACAAATTCATATAAAATATAATTCATTGAAAAGCCTTTACTGATTTTCAACAAGAAAAATATAAAATAATGACCACATAGAAATAAGGAATATCCCTTGGTTAATCCATTTCTCAATAAATAAAGTCCTTCAGATCTCAACAATTTTCCTTTTATAAAACAATGTGCTAACAGGAAACTTAATTTAATCTTATATTTTTTAAAATGTATTATATGAGAAGCATTGAAATAAGTAACATCATTCAATATGAATAATAAATACATTCGACAGGTATATGCATAAAATGAAGAGGAAACATTTACATTCTTAAACATGAAAGAATAAGATATATACAGAAATCAATATTTATAAAAGAAACTATTTAATTAAATTCTCATTTATATAAAATATTAGTTTTCATTTATATGGCAGTTACCGAAAGCTAAAGTTGTAATACCATCTTCAAGAATATATCTTATCGAAGGGCAAAGTGAATTTTTTTTACTTTTTACAGAATGTATTTGATGTATAGAACTGTTAATGGGTTTAAACTCTTCACGACTTCTATACTTATTTATGAGGCAATTTTTATAGTCTTCATGAGAAATTTTACTTTTAAAATAGATATATGTATCTCTTTTGCTGTATTTTTCTAAAGTTAATGTTTTTATGCTGTACATTTTTGCATTGAGACCTACGAACTCAGTTGCTACCATACCATTTAACTCATCTGTCATTTTTCCGAGAACATTATTAGTTAAAGGATTATAAAGAAAATGATTTGGAAGCAAATATATGGGTCATTTCAATAAAAAAGAAGTGAGTTTTCTTTGAATAGATACAAGGTCGTTATTAATTATTTTATAAGCATGAAATGCTGGAGATGCTATGAATTTCTTAGCTCTTTTCTCTCTATTCACTAGATAAATCTTAACTTTTTGCGCAAATTTTTCATTGTTTTACCAAACACGGCATTGTTTAAAAGTTTAAAGAGATCTTTTTCAAAATTGTTGTTTGCTCGTTTTCGATGTTCAGTATTAAAATCTATATAATTTTTTAACCGAGGACTTTGTTTGAATTTTACAAATTGATGTATTTTTTTTTTTTTATTTTTAAACCTAATTGTACATATAACTTCAAATTTCTATAATGAACATATTTAGTTTTATTTCTGAAGTTAGGAGCCAATTTTTCCACAGACTTCGATTCTAAAATACTGAATTCTTTAGCAATATTTTTAGTATAGGAGGAACATTCAGAGACACTTCAACTTTTTCTGGAGCTAATGGATAGCAGTTATGCAAATCGTGCAATTAATCAGGATATTCTAACTTAAAATATACAACTTATATCCGAATCGTCTGGTACATCCATGAAGTTAACGTATTCATCAGTCCAGGAAAAGTCGTGTGTAGACAAATTTTGTGACATTGCTCAACCATATAGATTGTTTGCATCTAAATATATAATGTAACTACTAGGTAGGCTTGAATCATAGGTTGATAAATACACATTGTTAGCCTTAGCGTAGCGATGACCCATCATCGCAACACCTCCGCGAATTCCTTTTTCGATGAATAAAGGCATGTCTATATCCGTTAAAAGCTCCAATCGTACTTTTGTCATTTTATGCTTGCCATACCAAACCAGGAATCGTATATGTATTACATGGATCAATTTTGTAGTAATTCTGGCACAGAGTTCTAAAGTTTTCAAATATGTCTGAAAATAATACGTCTACGGTTACACACAAATCACGATAATCTCCCAATGTGCGCATTTGAAACATGTTCCATCTATGGTGAGCATATTCGTAGTCTTCTCTGGATACATTTTTTATTTGTTAGACTGTTGAAAAAAGCTGATTGAGGAGGGAGCTGCGTTTCATAAAATTTAGAAAAGGAATCAAAATATTCATATGGATAGCAACCCTTTCTAGTTATAAATTGTGCATTACTTGCAAAATACCTATCCCAAAGATGAAATTTACAAGGCTTTAAAGTTGGGCAAGTTTCTCTAGAGAAGTATTTAAAAACTGAAAAGAGTCAATGAAACGTAATGACCTCAGAGTAAAAAAAAAATTCACTATGTCGGGAATGCATTGAAAAAGAAATCAAAACTTTTAGTTGATTTTTAAAATTAAAATTCAATTTAATTATGTCAAATGATCCAAATGAAGCACGAGGAAGTACGGAATAACGCTTGAAGGAGTTTTTTTTTTTTGTTAAAATTTAAATAACATTTTGAGTTTAAAGGATTTATAACCTATTTCAGCTACCATAAACCTATTGTTTTTTCTTAGAATACAATTAATTCCCAAATATGATTGTATATTTCGCAAAAAACATTTTAGACTTTATGAGTACAGACATATGAACAAATAATTTTTTAGGGCGATACTAACATCTCCTGGTTTTTTATTCACTTAACTGACCTCAGAAATAACATTACAAAATTTGAAGTTATCAACGTGTGGTCATAAATTTTAAATGTTCCATAAATACTCAAATTTTATTATTTTCATTGAAGTGGATGGACAATACTAAATCAAAATTGGTATTGTGTAGTTTACATCTAACATAAAATTAAGGAGATGTTCTTGCTTCAATTTAGATTTTTTACATCGAATTGATATATCAATAATTTATTCATTCTCTTTTATTGTAGGTTTTTTTTTTTTTTTTCAAAATGTAAAAATGTGCATTTAGTTTTGCACATTGTACTAAATTAAAAACAAAACTAAAATAAATTTTATTTATTTGTCCTTTATTAAATTATAATAAATGTTTAAAATTTGCAAAATAAAATTGTTGTATAAAACAAAACTTTTAATTTCTTAAAGACAGGGTTAAGCTTTAAATTCTTGTGGGTATAGAAACTTCATACAGAACGTGAATCCATTTTTCATATACATTTATAAGTTTCTTTTGGATTTTTTTATTGTGACTCGTGGAACCCTTGGGTCGCCTCATGGAACCTCAAAAGAAACTCCATGGAATATAGTTTGAAGGCCACTGGTTTAGACTTTCTGAAATGATCAAGATAACAGGATTTTAATATTTGGAGAAGAGTCTCTGTACCTTTTGGAAAATAGAAAAACCATTTTCTTAGATGGAACATTTAAAAGTTATCCAAAACAATTTTCTTAAATATATATAAACATCGTACCATTTGAAAACATCGTAAAAGAATTCGAAATATCGAAAAATTTAGAAAAATGTCTAAAATCTTTAAGTTTTGTAACAAGTGAGACTAAATCCAATGGTAAACGACATTTATGCCTTTGTAATACAGGTTAGTATTAATTTACTTGTATTTATTTTTCTTTTATTTATTTGTATCTGTTTTATATACTTTACTCTTCTAGTATTTATCTTTACTTACATTAATGAAGCTAATTAATTTTATGGTAATTGTACCTGTACTAATATTTATTTGACTCTAAAATACAAATCCCTGAGATTTGACCATACTCTTTATTATACTATTACTTACTATTAATTTTTAAATATTTCTCTGAAAGTTTTTATTTTTAATACATTTCGCTATGTTTAAAACGCATTCCCACTATAATATCTTAACAATTCAATGTAAATAATAAAATTTGATTGGTAAAAATGTATTTATCCTTGAAATTCGATAATCGAGGGTAAAAACAGAAAACTTCGGTTAAAAAAAAGATCGTGTGTGTGCTTATGACCACACGTTAGAAGTGATAACTTCAAATTTTGTAATGTTATTTCAGAGGTTAGTTAAGTGAATAAAAAACCAGGAGATGTTAGTATCGCCCTATAAAAATTTATTTGTTCATATGTCTGTACTCATAAAGTAATGTTTTTGTGCGAAATATACAATCATATTTGGGAATTAATTGTATTCTAAGAAGAAAACAATAGGTTTATGGTAGCTGAAATAGGTTATAAGTCCTTTAGATTCAAAATGTTATTTAAATTTTTACAAAAAAAAAAAAAAAAAAAAAACTCCTTCAAGCGTTGTTCCGTACTTCCTCGTGCTTCATTTGGATCATTTGACATAATTAAATTGAATTTTGATTTTAAAAAAATCAACTAAAAGTTTTGATTTCTTTTTTCAATGCATTCCCGACATAGTGAAATTTTTTTTTTTTTCTCTGAGGTCATTACGTTTCATTGACTCTTTTCAAATTTTAAATACTTCTCTAGAGAAACTTGCCCAACTTTAAAGCCTTGTAAATTTCATCTTTGGGATAGGTATTTTGCAAGTAATGCACAATTTATAACTAGAAAGGGTTGCTATCCATATGAATATTTTGATTCCTTTTCTAAATTTTATGAAACGCAGCTCCCTCCTCAATCAGCTTTTTTTCAACAGTCTAACAAATAAAAATGTATCCAGAGAAGACTACGAATATGCTCACCATAGATGGAACATGTTTCAAATGCGCACATTGGGAGATTATCGTGATTTGTGTGTAACCGTAGACGTATTATTTTCAGACATATTTGAAAACTTTAGAACTCTGTGCCAGAATTACTACAAAATTGATCCATGTAATACATATACGATTCCTGGTTTGGTATGGCAAGCATAAAAATGACAAAAGTACGATTGGAGCTTTTAACGGATATAGACATGCCTTTATTCATCGAAAAAGGAATTCGCGGAGGTGTTGCGATGATGGGTCATCGCTACGCTAAGGCTAACAATGTGTATTTATCAACCTATGATTCAAGCCTACCTAGTAGTTACATTATATATTTAGATGCAAACAATCTATATGGTTGAGCAATGTCACAAAATTTGTCTACACACGACTTTCCTGGACTGATGAATACGTTAACTTCATGGATGTACCAGACGATTCGGATATAAGTTGTATATTTTAAGTTAGAATATCCTGATTAATTGCACGATTTGCATAACTGCTATCCATTAGCTCCAGAAAAAGTTGAAGTGTCTCTGAATGTTCCTCCTATACTAAAAATATTGCTAAAGAATTCAGTATTTTAGAATCGAAGTCTGTGGAAAAATTGGCTCCTAACTTCAGAAATAAAACTAAATATGTTCATTATAGAAATTTGAAGTTATATGTACAATTAGGTTTAAAAATTAAAAAAAAAATACATCAATTTGTAAAATTCAAACAAAGTCCTCGGTTAAAAAATTATATAGATTTTAATACTGAACATCGAAAACGAGCAAACAACAATTTTGAAAAAGATCTCTTTAAACTTTTAAACAATGCCGTGTTTGGTAAAACAATGAAAAATTTGCGCAAAAAGTTAAGATTTATCTAGTGAATAGAGAGAAAAGAGCTAAGAAATTCATAGCATCTCCAGCATTTCATGCTTATAAAATAATTAATAACGACCTTGTATCTATTCAAAGAAAACTCACTTCTTTTTTATTGAAATGACCCATATATTTGCTTCCAAATCATTTTCTTTATAATCCTTTAACTAATAATGTTCTCGGAAAAATGACAGATGAGTTAAATGGTATGGTAGCAACTGAGTTCGTAGGTCTCAATGCAAAAATGTACAGCATAAAAACATTAACTTTAGAAAAAATACAGCAAAAGAGATACATAGATCTATTTTAAAAGTAAAATTTCTCAGGAAGACTATAAAAATTGCCTCATAAATAAGTATAGAAGTCGTGAAGAGTTTAAACCCATTAACAGTTCTATACATCAAATACATTCTGTAAAAAGTAAAAAAAAAAAATTCACTTTGCCCCTTCGATAAGATATATTCTTGAAGATGGTATTACAACTTTAGCTTTCGGTAACTGCCATATAAATGAAAACTAATATTTTATATAAATGAGAATTTAATTAAATAGTTTCTTTTATAAATATTGATTTCTGTATATATCTTATTCTTTCATGTTTAAGAATGTAAATGTTTCCTCTTCATTTTATGCATATACCTGTCGAATGTATTTATTATTCATATTGAATGATGTTACTTATTTCAATGCTTCTCATATAATACATTTTAAAAAATATAAGATTAAATTAAGTTTTCTGTTAGCACATTGTTTTATAAAAGGAAAATTGTTGAGATCTGAAGGACTTTATTTATTGAGAAATGGATTAACCAAGGGATATTCCTTATTTCTATGTGGTCATTATTTTATATTTTTCTTGTTGAAAATCAGTAAAGGCTTTTCAATGAATTATATTTTATATGAATTTGTTCGTAGCAAACAGAAAGATTTCAGATTGTATCAATATTTTAAGAAATGATATAATGTAAGAATAAATTTTAGAAGGTGAATAAATACAATATTTTTGTTCTCATATTTTGTGTTTGTATTATTATTATTATAAGATGAATAAGATTTTGCTTTGAATTTTTTATAAGTTTACCATATATTTAAATTTATAAAGTTATTATTATTTTAAGATTAATATGAAAAAAGAAATTTTATCACTATTGCTCTTAACTTAAATACTCAAGTCCACCAACAATATTCTAAATATTTCAATATTTTTCATCTTTTTCAATATTTTTCAACTTTTTTTTCAATATTTTTTCAACTTTTTTAATTACTTTACTCATATTAATATATTTAAGTGTAAGGAACAAGAAGGGAAACAGACTAAACATTAAAAACAAATGTTGAAGAACACAAACCACACACTTAATATTCTATCCATGACAAAGGTTTTGCATACAATGTTTTTGTTCTGAGATATTTATTCGTAACAAAACTCTATGAAAATTTTTTTCTTTTGAAAAATTCATTAAATGATTCGAACGAAAGGTTTTATTTTTCTATCTCTCACAAAGTGGATAGTCAAATTTGCAGCATTTGTATTTCGTATAGTTTTCCAATCATAAATTTCGATTGAGATGGATACATTTGTCTTGCTAGACAAGAGATCTATTGCTTGTCTCTAACATTTTTAAAAACAACTTAGGTAGGAAGTATTTAAAAAATATTCCTATAATTTGTTTTTCATTGCAAAAAATATTTTGTAAAATAAATATTACGGAAATATCTCTATGATGGCTTCCTTTCGTGAACAAGTTTGAAAGTTCTTTTGTCATCTCCTACTTCATTCATTAAGTCATCTATTATTACGAAAGCATTAGTAATATCTTCTACATCGAAAGGCATGCCTTCATGAAATTCTATGTCAGACATCTTATCAAACAATTTTGGATAAATTCCATAACGCCAAATAATTTTGGGAGGAAAAAGAATTAATTAATTTTATTTCTAAGATTCATCTAACAAAGAAAGTTTTACCAGAATTACAAGGTCCGCATATATTATCATAGGAAAGGGATGTTTCATGTAAGGAAACTACTTTGCAAACGAAAAAACATATGCAGAACTTTTACTTTATATAAGCATAGTATTTTTTTAAGTTATCTCAGAATTATAAAAAAAAAATACATGCAAAATCAATGAAAAATATATTTTAGTTATGCACAAAGTATCAAATTTGAAATGTAATAAACAATAATTCAACACGTATATCATAATTTTCAGAAATAGACTTTATCAGAATTATATACAAATATTTATATGTACAGAAAAGTTTGACCCTTTATCCTAATTAAAATTTGCTTCCAATGACGTACTTAAAAAAATCAGAATTCTACCCATTTAGTTAAAACTATATAAGAATATAAATTGTTATCTCTAAAAACATGCATTTCTAGCACCCATTTACAGAGCCCCGAAACCCTTATCAGAGCGGAGGGGGTACCATCCTCCCGGTTCAGACCCCGGGGCGGGGGAATTTCCACTCCTTTCGTTTGCCTAATTTTCAATCCTCTGTTTCAGAAATCACAAGCACAAAGCATCAAATTTGAAATATAACAAATAATCATTCAACACGTATATCATGATTTTCAGAAATAGATGTATACGGAATTATATAAAAATAATCATATGTACAGAAAAATTTGACTCTTTATCCCAATTAAAATTTGCTTTCAATGACGTAATTAAAAAAATCATAATCATTTAATTAAAACTATATCAGAATATAACTCGTTATCGCTAAAAGCGTGCATTTCTTATCAGTACAGATCCCCGAAACCCTTATCAATCACAAACCATCTTCCCGGTTCAGATCCGGGGGACTTGCATGCGGCTCCACCGGCTCCACTGTTCCAGAACCGGTATATTTTAACTACTCTCGTCGAAAAAATTGTTTCATGCGTACTAGGTGTTTAAATGCTTACCAATGAATGCCCCATCAAAGAAAAGATAGAAAATCCCGTATGCATAAATTGCAATTGAAGAATTCCCCAAAAGAAAACCGAGAAAAGGTGAAACGATTCGTTATCGTAACACCTTTACAGAAACTAGCAAATCCTCAAAACCGGTCACCCCAAATCCACTGCCCTCCAGGGCGCTTCTAACAGTACTCGGTTTCGGCCGCCCCCGAAGAAACCCATTCAACTAATGAAAAAAATAACGTAAATGACTTTGGCTTTAAAGACGCGATAAATGAATTAAGAAGATTCTTCCTCGACTACCGCTACGCAAAAAGATGAAGAGAGAATTGATATTTTTTATCAAAACCTCATTAAAAATCAAGATCGAAAGGCCTAAATTCTAGTTCCTCTCACTTCAAATATCTCTCCAATGTAAAGATTTATTGTTTTTTCAAACCCGCCTTCCTCAAAAGCTCGCCCCGGCCATTGGTCGAGGCGAGACACTTTTCTGATCCTCGGTCGCGCGGCGACCCCGATTTATTTTAGCAATCCAGTACTATTTATTTCTACTTAATTTTAACAAGGGCAAGTAAGATTTTCAATGCTACTCCTCAAGTGTTCGATAGGAGATTTAGACCTCTTTGGAGATCAGGTGCTCCGTTGTTACTGTCAACACCTCCAGTTATTTTAAGTAGTTTTAATTCAAAATTAACGAATTCATCCATGCTCAATATTTAAATAATGGTAAACAAATTCATGAAATTTTGTTAGAAAAAAATTATATTTCTATTAAATTTTACCTTTGGTGTCTGATTTCTTATGGGAGAATGCAGACTTTTTCTAGCAAGTGTATATACCAGGAAAGGAAATAAAAACATATATCATCCAACTTAATTTCAGCCTTTGAATAAAATAATCAAGTAAAAACGATGGATTGATTGATTTCAAATCAAATTAATGGATTGGATTAGCTTGATATATAAAAATGCCAAGTAGTTTAGATAAGTTTATATAAAATGTACGAAAAAACTTCACAGAGACCGCAAAACATTTTTTTTCAAGAGATAAATTGAAATTTAATAACAGAAAATGTATACATTCTCTTCTGATTAAACACATTTTGAAAAAAAAATACATTGAAAAAAATTATCACATATAATACAAAATAATAAGAATTTCAATGAATATGATTGAAAAGAGAGAGATTTAACACTAAAAATTTGGGGAAACATATACAGATTTTTTAATATTATCTGACATTTTTGAAAATTTAAGAGATTTTTCATAATGTAAATAGCTTAACATAATTCTTGGGGTTTTACAACACCTGGATTATCTTGTGTGTGTGTGTGAGACACAGTATTAAAAATAATTCATCTCAAATTAAAACTGTTAAATAATTATGACACGAATGATTTATAATCAAAATGTGACAAGAATAAAAACTCTTATCTAATGTACTAAAATGTTTGCTCAAAATGTATTGTTACTAATATTTATTTATCTTTCACATGGCAACATTAGCTATAAAATTGTATAATTATTTCTTTTTTTCTAAGAGTGGCAACAGTGATTTATTTTGATCATCACAGAAGCTTGTTAGTAATATTTGAACACACACACAAGTTGCAGAACTGTGCTTAATTTTAAAATAAAAAAAATAAGAGATTTATTAAGGAAATGTACACGTTTAACAGCTGAATTGATTATCAAGACAAAAACTGATTTTATACACATAGAAGTGTTTTCTTTTAAAACCAAATAATTCTATTTTTAGAAAAATATATAAAATATTAGAAAACTTATATGAGGATATGTGGTAGTTACGATTACAAATTTATGGAATGCAAACCGATAAATAAAACAAAACTAAAACTTTTAATAATCTAATTATCAGGATAAGTACTTAAGTTAGGTAATAAATATATATATATAATACTGGTTTTTCATTGATTGTTATCTCTAAGATGGAGAAGAATTAAATTTCTTCATATGGATTCAGATGTGATTTATGTATAACTACAACAAACTGCTTTAATACAGATCTGGTTAAACATATTTTGATACTTCAAATTATCAAGAAACCCAAAATAAAATTTAGATAACAAATAAAAAAAATATATATTTGAACTAGAATTTGTAAAAGTAAGATTTAAATAATAATATACTAATGTAATTGAAGAAGAAATGAAAAAAAGTACCAAAAAGATATGCGATAAAAAAAATGGAATTTTATTTATATATTTAAACAATTGTTTAAATCTCTGAAATAATTTTTATAGATAATGAATTTATTTTAGCATCAGTCAATATAAAATAAAAATTATATTCAAGTTAATTATAAGGTTTTATCTGTAAAAGCTAAAAGATTTTCATCAGATACAAAAAAAAATTAAGTCTATATGTATAAAACATTCTAAAAAATTAAAGAAATAAATGAAATTCCACGAGAGTCTTTTCGTTCTTAAATATAAAATTTATTTTATCTATGGCCTTAATTTGATACTGAAATAGATGGAAAAATAAGAACAATGTGTCAAGATTTTTCAAAGATTTAATTTGAATTCTCCAAAGAGAGTACTATATCTTTTCTGGTACGATAAAATAGTAATATTCAAAAATTTGAAATAAATAAATAATAAATATACTTATAAAATACATATGCACAAAGATAATACATTTAAAATTTCTAAAAAATATATACACTTACCTCCGAAAGTCTGCGTACTGGTGATCATCTTTCATATTCATGAAAATATCGCTAATTAAATGAAGTCTTTCTGAATTGATAAATTTTTTATTGATTCCTCTAACTTTGTAAATTCAAATAGTATAAGCAACAATCACCTGAATATTACATAAAATAATACAAATATTTATAACTTGAGAACGACACAAATCGCGTGTGTCAAAAGTCTGCGTACACTGGAAAAAAAAATCTTAACAATAATGGATTGTAACTAAAAGTTAATACTTTTTCTATATTCTGTTCTTTATATAACTCTCTCAACATATTTGGCAGGATTTTACTAGCTTAGTTGTATTATCTGTGTATATTTTATTCCATTCTTCTACTATGACAGATTTGACGATTCCCTTGAATGTATAACAGTCTCCCTGATTATTCACTCGAGTAAATACCACAAATGCTATATTGTGCTTAGGCCTGGGGTCTAGGATGGCTTACAGAATTGGTTTGGGACATGTCAGAACAGTCATGGCGTCATAATGATTTCACAATGTGAGCCATTTGCTCGGTACCTTTGTGCCGCTGAAAGTAAAAAGCATCACTCACCGCAAATTTCTTGGCGTATACCTTGATATTTCTCTTCAAAAAGTTCAAGTAACCGATTTTGCACATTGTTGATTCAATAAATTCCAGATAACCAGCCGAGAGGCTTCCAATGCACCCCCAAACATTATGCCTCCTCCTTTATGTTTGATAGTCGAAAAAAGATTATCTTTCTTAAGATCCGTCCAAGAACTTTTGCAGGCATATTCATTTGCTTTTTGATGCTAAATTACAAAAATTACTTTCCATTGAATATGTTACATTTTTCTAAAAAATATGTGTCCTATTTAGGTGTTTTTCGGCTCTGTTCATTCAAAAGATGAATGGCTTCTTGAGTGCAACTCGAGCATGATAGTCACCCACTTTCAGTTTTCTTCGAATTGTAATTAAAGTCACACTTTTTTGCAAGATCTCAGCCACACTTTTAGCTATTTTCCAAGTTTACAGTCTTGGATTTATTTTTATAGACCGTATTACAAAGCAAGATTCTTGAGGTGACACTGCAGACGGGCAGTCGGATCTTCGTTTGGACGTGCAAGTTTTAGTTGATTTGTAGTTTTTGAACACTTTTTGAATCGATGAATGTTTCCTATTAACAGTTTCAACAATTGCTTTAAAAATTTCTCCCTTTTCTGAATATATATGATGACTTATTTCAGTAATATATCGTTCTCTATTCTGTTGCCTGCCATGGAACACCAAAAGCTTTCAATCCTCAAATCGTAAAAGAGAACTATAATTACTTAAAAACATGATTTAGTGCAATTATTTTACAATAAAAGGTCTTTAAAAGCTCTATTTTGTAAGCATAAGCAGACTTTTGGCGCGGATTGTTGGTGATTATTTGGAGGTCATTCTTGTTTTTTGTTAAGGTGAATTTTGTTGCTGTTGTTTGAAAAAGGCAATTTTAAAGAATTGCTGACAAGTGTTTTGATTTTCTAAAGCGATATTTTAATAATAATTATAGCATAAACACGTAAGATGATTGCCTGTATGCAGACTTTCGGAAGCAAGTGTATTTGAAAAAAAAAAAGATCTATTAGAGAGAGAGAAATGTGATTATGCATGCATGTGTTTAATTATATTACATTTTTTACAGATATTTATAAATTAAAATAGTAAATTATAGAGATTATAAAATAATACAATTAAGAAACACCTATAATAAATTTAGATCTTTGAAGTATTGCAAATTTGGAATAAAAAAAACAAAAGCAGTTTTATCTCCCCTCCCAAAGGAAAAATTCAGAAAACACAATAAAATATATTAGTAACAATAATTATATATAATTAAAGCTAAAACTGCTGATTAATGTTAAAGTATTAAATTAAAAGAAATTTTATATTTTTTAAAAATGCTTTGTATTTATTACTTTGTTTCTTTAGAGTCACATTTAGAGATGCCAATTTTAATTTATTCAGATTTATTTTTAACATATAAATGCATTATAATTCTTACATCAAAAATAGTAGCTAACAAGACAATGAAAAATCAAATAGAACAACAAAATAGCTTTTAAACTTGAAAAAAATAAATTTTTTTTTTACATTATTGGAGGAATGAGCCAGATAAGATTTTTTTATCACTATTACCAATGTGTTTAAAAAATACAAATATTAATAATTAAAAATTAAATTGCATGCACAAACTGTCTACTTTTTCATTTTTCTTATTCAATTATTAACGTATCATATTCTATTCAAATTCTGTATTAAACAACACATCCTTTCATACTATTTAAGTTACAATTAATAAAATGAAGTTCAAATATACAATCCATAACATTTTCAAATTTTTCAGAGTTTTCTAGTTTATCAAAATAAAATATCTCTATTTTAGCCATTTATTTACCATTCAAATTAAAAATTTCAAAAAAAAATTGCATTTTATGTAATAAAGGGCAGTAAAAACATTTTTTCATCAAAAATGGTTAGAATGTTTTCTCACACAAAGGAGAAATCTTAATTATTTACGATTATTTTTAAATAAAATATCTTTCATATAAAACACAGTATTAATATTTTGTATTGTTTTCTTCCTTCAAAAGAGATTTTATATGGGTAAAAATACTTTTCATACTAATATTGGTTGGAAACTACAATTAATATAAATCAAGAGTTCAAATTTCATTAAATTGTGCCACACTCTATCAATGTTTACTGTTATGTACAATATAATCTCGTTAAGCGGTAATATTTGCGAAACTAAATCGTTCGAATTAAACAACGTAATTCATATAATAAGCCAAAATACATAATTAAAAATTTTGAAAAGTAAAGAGAAATATATAGTTAGAAAAAAAACAAAGCGAAATAGTAATGTCATGAGATAATTCAGATTAATACTTTGTGTATCAGGTTGTGAAAAAAAATGCTTAGATAGCTTTGACGATGAAGTTTATCTTACAATAGTTACCTTTTACCAATACATTAGGGCGGCATCGGACCAAAACAGTTACAATGGGTGGGGCAAAATCTGGCTTTTTTTAAAAATTGTGTTAACTAGATCTTTTAAAAGCTATTGTTCCCAATTAAGCGATGTCAGGTTAGATGGATCTAGTTTAATGAGTTTTTAATGTCATATAAATGGAAAAAACAAAGTCTTCTCATCGATAGTTGAAAGATTCAAACGTTTCTTGAAGTATAAATTAATTTATAAAACAAAAGGATATATTTAAAAAAACATAGGTATGGAAGATATGATTATTGAACTATTTCTGAATTTAATATTTTAATACATTGTCAAGGAATGTATCATAAAAGGGAAATAAATAAATAACGCAGAAAAACATTACAGTACCTTTAGAACTCTACAGACGAATACAGTTAGCAACGATTTGTAAATAGCTCGAACACATTTTCTTTAGAATTATCGAAGTCCATGCAACACATTCATTTCGTTTTTAACCGATAACGGAAACCACTTATCTGTTATTTGGTAGAAAGCGAACTGTGTGTGACTGTATGTGTTATTAATCTGCTGCACACGTACATTCTTATCGAAACTGAAACTTATCTTTCTTGTTCTCTTTAATAAAAAATTTGATGCCCAAAGTTTTGCCCTCAACTTTTAAAACTAAAATTATATCTATAAGCATTTAGAGATCATGTGAACAAAAATTAACATGTATGAAATATGCGTATGATCTATAAAAGCTATAACTATTATTTCTGTAAATTATTCAATACGAAATGTATTTCATAAATAGCTTGTTCTTATTCATTTACTTTAAAAAAAGCTTTTTAAGCAGTTTATTACAACAATTTGATTGTAATATGTAGGTATATATATATATATATTAATAGAAGAAACTTTATTATAAAGAGCGTTACATTAGAGATCATTAATAAGAAATTTGCATTTCTAAATATTTTACTACTTCTCGTCAGATGCTGATGAAACATAATAAAATGTTTAACATTTTGATATCTGGTATAAAAAATAATGAATATACAAAGAAAAGTATATTTGCACTTTTTTTTTTTAAAAAAATTAATCTTATTAATACCTTAAAATAAATACAATGCAAAAAAGAAAGAAAAAAAAAGAAAGAAAGTAAAAAAAAGAAAAGAGGCATATAATGATTAACAATTTACTTGTGTTTTTTTAATAAAGATTGCAGTCAGAAAAGCAGTGAAATGTATTTTAATTTTATTCCATTTGAAAAAGAAAGAATGGGTTTTTAATCTATTACATTACCAGTAGATGGCAGCACAAAACATTTGAATTTATCTAATGTGGCCATATCTGAAACGAAAATTCGATTTCTTGGGCGCCAGCGGAAAGCGCTTATGCCCGTGGTCAGATTGTAGTCAGATTGTACCTGTTGTAGCTCTTGTCATAACCCTGAAAAGGGAGGGGGGATAACAAATATATATTCAACCAATCTTTTTAACGATAAAAAAACATTATGCTGCTCTCGAATCAAGAACTTCTGAGTCATTCCAAGTAGACGCTTGGAAAATATACTGTGTCTTTGTTGTTCTTTTCCTCTTATCAATCAATCAACTAATAATCATACTTTTCCGAGGGACAGTTTGAAAAAATTTTAACTCCCGATTAAAATATACTTGGCGATAAATACTTCATAGCACCAGATCAGGTTGCTCCGAGTGGTAAGGGAACAATGCGAGTTCTTTAAATCCTGGGTTTCTGAAGCCCTCGCACCAATGTCTGATTTTGCAATATATCTCTCAAAATGATTTCATTTACTTTTAATTGTTTTAATTTGAATATTATCACTTTCTCAGTGTCCACTATTCACCAATTAGCCTAAGGCTGGTGGGAGGATCTGAGTCAATCACCATACATAGTAATAAATCTAATCAATGCCGGTTATCCATTGGGCTCTAGGGGTGGGCGCCCTGGGGCCCGCTGGACTTAACCAGATTTTCTGGTTATAAATTTTGATTCGATAATGCCAAGGGGGCCTGTAGATTTTCTACGCCCCGTGCCCGAAATGAGCTTAAAACGACACTGAATCTAATCCAGTGGTGTAACGTACACCTCCCGCATCGCGGAAGGGGGGCAGGATTTTAGGGGCTCAAACTCTGACTGATTGCAAATACGTATCCTTTTTTTAAGATCTGGCTTGGAGCTCAAAACTTGACTTTGCAAGGAGATCTAATTATAATAATAATAAATATTACGCAAGTCACCAAGAACAATGAGCTGCTATTTTAAGCTCCAATATGCAATCTCACCCAAGTTAAATAGGAGTTTTTCGCTCCGCAGCTGTGAACTGGAGCATAAGAAGTTATTTGAAGATATGTTAATGTACATGGCTTGAAAGAGATGAGAATAATCAAGAACACACTCAATTTGTTTGGTAACAATATAAAACTCTGCATAAAAAGCCCCAACAGTTGAAATGAAAGTCGAAAAAGGCTGAATACTCTAAATTGCGTCCAATATTGTATCTATCAATTGCCCCTTACCACCCTATTACTCCCCCTGCAGTGTTCTCTGGTAAGAAATACCGCCTCTTTTTAACCTATGCTCTAGACCAGGGTGGGCATTAAGTCGATTGCGATCGACCGGTGGACCACCAAGACATTTTGAGGTGACAGTCTCAAGATCAGCAGTCAGGAAATCCCAATATTTAAGACTGGCTGTTAGTATGTAGACAAAGTCTTCTGCTGACTGTAACTACAAGATTTAACGTCGCCCTTCCGGTATAGTGGTTAGCGACGCTAACTGCTGTGCCTTAGGGTCTGGGTTCGAATCCCGGAGACGACATGGATCTTAAATGTATAGTGCCTTTTCGGCATGGGGGTACTCTAAATAGCCGTCGAGCCCCAAGTCCTCTTGTGAGGTTGGTGGAAGGGGATGAGAGGTGGAAGCTGCTGAGCACCCCTAGGTGTCCTGCCTTAAAATTGGGGTGGAAACGAACCAAATCGAACTGTCACCTGTATGGTGCTCAAAGCCACAGTTAACGACAGACGTTACTTAGCCCTTTGCCATGATGAATTTCGTGGGCCTCGATCTGGCCTTTGCCGATCAGGTGGCATCAGTATCAACAACACAAGAACTAACTTTAGATGAAAATGTTTTATTTTTTAATGTATTTTGAATTGTTTCGTAGCAAATGCATCATGATATATTATTATTTTTGTGGCTATTATTATTATGTTTATATCTTGTGTTTTGCTTTAAAGGTGGTCTTGAAAGTGTAAGATTTTTTTTATTGTAATTATGTAGGTATTTCCCCCTATATGTATTATTCAATTATTATAAACATTATAGACCTTTTTCTTAGCTTATCACACGCATTTTATTGGACCACAACACCTTCAAAAATTAAAAGTAGCTTATGCCCTGGAAAAGTTTGCGCGACCCTTCTCTAGAGTTTATTATATAATTTTATGAGGAAATTCAAGCTCAAAATACTTTTTTTTACGTAGAAATTTTTTTTTTCTAAATAAAATTCCTATTCTAATTTGAAAAATTTGGTATTTTTTAAAATTTATAAAATCTTGTTATATAATCACAAAATGGAAACCCAAATGGCTTATCTAATTTGTGAGTATAATTTCAGTTTTTCTTAGTCTGGTGTGTGTTTTTCTCTCTCTTATTACAATATTAGAATAAGTATTTATTTTATTTGACCCTATTTTATGAAAATAAAGTTTATTTTATCTATTCAGATATGTAAATGTAATTTAAAAAAAAAAAAAACGAAGAACTGATTTCTATTAGAAAATTTTATTTCCATGAGAAAAAAAAATCTATAACTTTCACATTTTTGATTTTGGGTCTTTTTAGAAAAGAGAATTGCATTCCTCCCTTCTTATATTTTATTCGTCCAATAACTAAACTTGAATCGAATTATGCATACGTTTTCAACTTTTTTAAACAGCCTGATTTTTTCAGTGACATTTTTTTTATTAAGAAAAAATAATATTTTTATTATATAATCTCGATACGTTTTTGAAATATTTTAAAACTATAGATGTGCATACTATTGTGAAAATATTAATGACGAAACGGATTCCCATGACGAAAAAACATGGTAAAAGTATGCAAAGTTTATTAAAAACAAAGAAGTTTCAGCGATAAAAAAAGAAACCTCACACCTCTGACGGCTTATCTCGAGATTTTTATGGGCAACATAAATGTAACAAAAGTTGCTCACCCCTTGAAATGGTTGTTACTTCTATTTAAAGCAGCAATTCTCAATCTGCGGTCCATTAGGCTTTTATGAGCGGCCCAGTCATGACCATTACATAAAAAAAAAAAAAAAAAAACAACAATAATTTAAGAACAATGTACGAATTTTTTTTTTGGTGTCTAGTATATTATTTTTTAGGGCATTTCTGTAAAAATTTTGTATTTTCAAGATATTTTTGTTGATAAAGCTTCTGTTTATATGCTCAGACTCATTCCAATATGGTTAAATAAATCCTTTTTAATTTTGACTGATTGATTAAATATTAACGTCGCACTGTTCAGCTATACGAGGGCTTTTGGCGACGGACCACGTAATTTTGAACCCTGGTCAAGTGACGTGGACGACACCTGAGCTGGCACCCCCTCTCCTAACTACCACACCAATGGGAGGACGTTTCAGCTCTCGACAGAGTTAACCTGCATCGCTCCCCTACACGGCGTGTCTTTAGTGGTACTGGGCTCGAACACGCGACAAGGCAAGCCTCGATCCGATACCTATACCACTCTGTACTATTGCAGTTTTTTCATAAAAAAAAACTAGTACAGTTTCAGATCTTTTCTAACAACACTTCTTACTATTTTTAGAAAATGTCTGTCTCCTTTTAGTATACATAAACCTTACCTTCAGTATATCTCCTTACCTTCGATTTTTCTATACATGGCTGTTATAAGAACTGTACTTATTACTTTTATCAATAAATAAAATGTAAAATAATCCTGCGTTATGAAAATAATTATTTGTTTTAGTAAAAGCAATGCAAAAAATTGGAATAATTAGAAACAAAAATGAACGTGTTAATCTTTACGAATTTAGTTCAGTTCACAGTGTTAGACCATTGAGAAGTGTTGAAGACTTGGCAAAGTCTCATATTACGAATGAATCTTTGTGATGTTCCCCCCTCCCTCCCCTTGGGAGCATATCTCTCGGAGTGTCAGCGTGAGCTAGAGGCGTAGGATTAACGAAAGAACTAGAATCAAACATTATCTTAATATGACTTTATTAAGATATTCAATTTAAACCTTTAACAAATTAAATTATAATAATTAATGTGAGAGAATCTACGATGGAAAAATACGCAACACACAATAAATATATTTAGATAAGACTTAATCTAATTCAGACTACTATCAATAACTGAACCGCCTAATCACTGATTCTAATATTAAATAGTCAATCCTACCTTATTACAGCTTGGAGAATCAATCACTATTGACTTATGCTCAATCTTGTCTTTAATTGTATGCACTGGTGTGCAACTTGACCTTCATATATTCGATCACTTATAACTTCTAGTCACCGTCACGTAAAGCTCATTCAGACTTGAACCACGAACTATATTAAATTTTCTCTACTGGCCATCCACTGCCACAAACTAACATCAATTGTCATATATTACCCTACATTTCCATCTCGTTCACTCTAAGTTCCGATATTTAAAAGCTTGTTCATTTGCATCTTTCATTCACACTTCACTTCTTGGATTTGGTTGGAAAAGAGTTGCCATTAATTCTGGCCCAAAGAACCCAAAGGACATGTTAAAGAAAAGACGCGTGAGCCCGTCACACCTTTAGGGAATTGGAAAGTTTCAGAATCAGTGGAACGATTCAATCCCTTTAGTGATTGGTGGCTAGCAAGAAGAATCTAATCTTTCATAGGGAATATGATCATTCATGGCTGCTTCGAAGCATTTACAACTTATATCTAAGCTGAGTACAGGGCTGTAAATTAGTTGTTAAGCTATCTCACCGCCCATTTTTCTAGAAAAATCTTATCGATAGCAGCTTTGGAATCATTGCAAGAAGCAGATAACATGCTTCCCATCATCTCTCTGGAGTAGGGGGTCGGCAACCTATGGCAATTTTCAATAACCTCTACAAATTTGTCAATTTTTGAATGGATGGACGTTGATGAATCTGTAATGGACCTTATTTAACAAGCTGTGAACGACTTCCCCCTGAAGTCGCTCCTTCACTGTCTTGCCTACTTAAGAGTGTGGAAGGAATCAAAGCAGGACCACAAACTTCCATTATAACGATTATTTATTTTACTCAAGCACACTAATCAACAACAATTAAACCTTATCTGAATGTCCTAGGAGATGATTGGGAGAAAGCAATAAACCTTAAGTGAACAAGAGCAAGTAACCAATTTAATTCGACCTAATCTGTCGTTGACTACAAATTCCCAATCCACTAAATTAGTACAGTTTCAAACACCGCTCTTAACCTAAGCTTCGAAAATCAACTTTATTATAACAGAGAAATTCATTTCAGAATGCTGACTTGTTTGTTTTTCTGACGTATGATTTTATGCGAAATAGCCTTCTCTCAAAATGATATCTCAAATTCTCTTTCGAAGCAATACTTTTTCTTTTGAAATACAAAAAAAATTTAATGCAGAATAACTTTTTCCATAAATTGTCAGTTTCTCAAATAGGGACAAATATGAGATGAAAATACTTTCAGAATCGGAAAGATTTTTTTTCTTCTTTTAAAATGACCCATCGTAACTCTAAGAATATTCTCTCAATGTAGCTCAATATTCTTTTTTCTATTAAAGATAAACAACTGTTTTATTTTGCAATTGGTGATCCGTATCTCTCGAAAATGAGACGAAATCTTACCAAAATGAGTGCCTGGGAAATATGAAAAACCTTAGACTTTTTCATTTAATTTGTTTTATAATCTATAGTTCTTTTCGAATATAGACTTATTCACGAATGCTTGTTATAAAAATAATTATACAAAATCCTTTTAAATAATTTCCTCAAATGTGAGTATTTTTTTCATTTTTAATTGACAAGTTGTCCAAACAATTTTTAAATATTATTTCACTGGAAAATCGCCAGAATCTTACACATGTCCTCAAAAATAAAATTTTGGCTTATCTTTTTCGTATGTTAAATTCTTGCGTTCCGAGCAATCACTAGTGGATATGTTACCGTTAAAGCATGAAATCCGTTATTTCATTGAAATAACTAGATAAGTCAGTTTAAGTATATAAAATTATTGAATTCTTCGATTTAACTGGATATTCTATAGAATAACGATTACTTGATCGTTAAAGTATGAAATACCGCATTCTCGAAAGTTCTTTGAACTAGTTCTGACTGCTTTGAGAAGAATTTTTCCGATTATGTGGAATATATATAAAACTATCGTACTCTAGATATCAGTTCAGTATATATCAGCGAGAATTAATTTCTATTGAAGAAGTTCCAAATCTTGACGGCTCAAAGTTGCGGTACTGATCAATGATTTAAAAAGTGCTCGTGTAAAAACATTGTGTAATACTAAACAGTGTGCTTGTTTCAAAAAATAATAAGCAGTTCAATCCGAAGTGTCATCACAGCAATCCTTGCTCTAATAAATAATAAAAAGTAAAAAAGATAAAGGTATCTCATAAAATTTTAATTAATATTCTCTTACATTTTTGTTTTAAAAAGTTTACACAATGTTTTTATGAAGGAACAGTTTTTCTCCCCAGCAGGTATTTTTCTTGATAATATTTCAATATAATCTATTTTTGCAACATATTCTTTTTTTCCCCTTTTCTGTTTAACTAATAGCAATATGAGCAATATAATAAATTATATCATCTCTGCTTTTCTTATTATTTATCAATTATCAAAAGGGATAAATGTATTTTTCGAGAGATTTTAGCTATTTATGATCAATTAATTTATAAAACGTCTTTGAAATTTTTATTTTACACTTTAACGGTTTATCCTTAGTTATTTCATCGAATAACTAGTGATGCGAGGCTATAGTAATAAATTATTAGTTTAAGTAACTCAGGTTCGGTATTCGTAAGTCGCATCATGGCCAATGTTAATAAATAAAATTGTCTCGATTAATTAATTGTTTATAACTACAAACTCGATTAAATAGTACATGGTCACCTTGGGCAGTCCCGGTTGGGGTGGCGAGTACACTATACTTTGTTACGTCTAAGTGCTGGAATTTTGGGAGCGAGAGCCTGTCGAAGTTCGGGTGCGTTCCATTTTATTCTCAACCCCCATTACGCCGAAATCCTGCTGCCGGACTAGTTACTGTCCTTTGAATTGCGTATTTAATTGGACAGTCCCAATCGCGCAATGCCACAAGTCATGAAATTTATGCTTTCACTGAATGAACTCAGAAAAGCGCGGGAATCCCTTGATACTCCTCACCGAAGGAATTTCACCACATCCGGTCAAGGGAGACTCGTATATTAATTGCTATAAAGTAAGGGACCCTTTCCAGCCTCCCATCACTAGGTAAAGTATGAAATTGTTCATCTATTATATACTTTAATTGACTTGTCGAGTTATCTTATGAAATAACTGAATTATGCACTTAAACGGTAACAGATACATGCTACATATAGGGCAAAATCCCATTGTAACCTCCTGTGGAACCATGGCTTATTTAGGTTTGCAACCAGTGTGACCAGCACAGGAAACATTATAAGGTAGAGTTTCTTTTATTGGCATTGCATAAAATTATAAAAGTTAGGATACAAAAATGTCTGGGTTGCAAAAATTTGAAAAAAATGGAAAAATTAGAATCAAAATTACAAATCTTTGTGAAATTGCCCTAAATGTTTCTTGAAGCAAAAAGCTCTTCTACATGCGTTACATAAGTGTATTGCCATTTTTGCTCCATTTCTTCATCTTCATCCCAAATAGGTAAATCTGTAACGAAGTCGCTGTCATATTCATCGATTTCCGGCAAATATTCTGATTTAGAGTGTCACTTTTGTTGAAATCCGACAACGATGCCATACTGGCAGGTAAAGTAAAAATAAACAACAAAAATGGTTGTACAAATTTTAGTAAGCGAAGTGAACGTTCGCCTTAGTCAGCGTCAAAAGGCAAAATGAAATGTGCTTCATAATGTCGAGGTATCCCCAGAAGTATGGGATTTCTGGGGATACCAGAAAGCGCACGTAAGTAGTATGTAAGGGGTTAGAAACATTTATACGTTACTATTATCTCGAATATTAATTGTTATTTACATATTATTACATCAAAGAGGTCCTTACATATGAAATAGGGTCAATGGAATTTGGATCTGCGCTTGAAATTTCTCAAATTTGTTTCTTGTATATATTACCGTTAAAGTGCGAAATCGGTTATTTCGTAGAACAACTAGGTATTTCATGAAAAACTAGACGTCAATTAAAGTACATAAAATTATTGAATTCTACACTTTAACTAGGTATTCTATAGAATAACGATTACTTGATCATTAAAATATGAAATACGGCATTCGAACGTTCTTTGAGCTGATTCTAGTTACTTTTTGTCAATTTTGAACCACTTATAGCTGCTTTAGAATGAAGTGTCTGTGTCTACCTTTCATTCCGTTTCGTTTAAACGTAGAATTATTCGGCATACTTATGTTAGCGTTTTTAATTTTGGATTATTAGCAAATATTTTAGAAACCTATTTTTCAAGCAATGACTTTTGCAGGAATGGGAGACTAACTTGTAAGTAAGAAAGATTTAATGGAGGAGAGATTTGAAACTTTATTAAATAAGCGTGGGATATAGAAAAACAGTGCTGTGCACTTACTAGTGGAAAACTATTAACTTTGATAACAGAAGTAAAATGTACTCCAAAATACCCCTATTGGTTACTCCCACATTACGATTAACTTGAAGTTCAAGAAGAAGAAAAGTTAAGTGTATCAGTAACAGAGATGCAAAACATTTTGCCTCTGTTACTGGCACACTTAACTTTTCTTATTGATATTCATACTTCCTACTAGTATGAAATATTTAATGAAATACCTAGTTATTCTTCGAAATAACTGAAATACACTTTTATGGTAACATATACGAGGGTGAGTCGAAAAATAAGTTTCCCCAGACGACTGTGGTCAGAGTCGGATATGAAAGTCAAAACATAGAATGAGACTTTAAGATAATACATAACTTTATTTTTTCCTCGTAAGTACCAAGTACATTGAGACACACACATTTGTCATACCGCTTGATAAGCTAAAAAGAACCCTTCAGGAAAACTCAGTGCTTTGCATATGGAAGAAGTATTTACTTTTGTGTGGACATTTTGGAGAATTGAACCATCAATGCTTCGCGGTACTGTGATACTCTGTCGAAAATGAAAGAGGTGATTCGGAAAAAGTGTCTTTCATACTCAACTCTGACTAAAGTCGACAGGGGAAACTTATTTTCCCTGTCTTTTTGCGACTCATCCTCGTACTTTAATTCATTGATTGTTTATTAAGGTATCCGACTACGTTCGGAACCGTGATTTTAAAAATGCGCATAAATGGATAATTTTCATGATATTTAGTGTCACTTAGATTAGAATATATGCATAAAATTGTTTTAAGGACATTTTGACAAAAAAAATGTATTTAAATACAATAATTTGGCAAAAAATTAACTTAGAATAATCTTTTTTCCAAATGTTCTCCTTTTGTGAAAAATGGTTATATTATAATAATATTTTGTCTGTATATAGCTCAGACCTCTCTACAGAGGCTCAACTAGAATTTGTGAAAAATTCACATTATTTTCAGAGTTACCACCAATTGAAATAATTATTGGCGTTTTTTTCTTAAAATTGCCCCCCTCTATTGGCGTAAAATATATGAATAAACCCACTTCTAAGTTATATATTTCAAAAATTCTAGATGAGCCTCTGAACAGTGGTCTGAGCTATATACAGGCGAAATATTATTCTAATAGAAGCATTTTTCACAAAAGGAGAACATTTGTAAAAAAGATTATTCTAAGTTAATTTTTTGCCAAAATATTATATTTAAATACATTTTTTTGTCAAAATGTCCTTAAAACAATTTTATGCATATATTCTAATCTAAGTGACACTAAATATCATGAAAATTATTCATTTATGCGATTTTGAAAATCAAGGTTCCGAACGTAGTCGGATACCTTAATACAGTTTTTCCAAATATTAATTTATTAATTCAATTTAATTAATGAATAAATAGTAGCAAACAAAAATAACAATCCAACACCATATATAAAAAGGAAAATCGCTCGTTGGGACTCTGTAGTGCAATGAATAACACGTTCGACTACTAATCAAAAGGTCGTTGATTAATGAATAAATACTAACAAACAAAAACAATATTTCAACACCACAAAAGAAAAATGGGAAATCATTTTCTATTTTGCCATTTAATATTGTGATTCTGTCATATGTATATACATATTTATATTAATTGTAATTATTTAATAAAAAGTAACTAAAATAAAATTTTTCTTTGTTGACCTAAGTAGGAATTGACTGAAATTTTTTTATATTACTTGTTTAAACTTCAATTAACACTAGAACCGCGGTCAATGTTGATTGGACACCGGAACCCCTGTTTAGTTTGTTCTCCTTTCCACATTTTTGCAGGGATTTTGAAAATTTTTCGTAACTTTCAATCATTTTTCATGGTCATTGCACAGAAAAAGTTGTGTGGTTCTGGTTAATTAGGAGAGATTTTGAAATTAAATATACCTAGAACTAGTCCGCTGGTGTCGTTTCGACCCCTCCCTGGGCAGTTTATCATTATAAATAGCTGTCATTCAGCAAAAGATAGTTCACTAAGTAAATACCAATGTTGAAACAAACTTCTGGAAGTAATATCGCTCATTTATTTGATCTTGAATGCAATACTTGAAGGTTCTCAGCGGAGATGAGTCAGTTATACTAAAATCGTTGCGTCTAAGTTTTTCGTTTCATAGCCTTTGCTTATCTGCTCTTACGTTCCCATTCCGCAAGTGCAAGAAATTTGAAAATCTGGTAAATACCAAGCTTATAAAGAAATTACGAATTCACTAAAATGCAAAAAGTGCAAAATTAATTAGTGTAATGGAAATGTAACTAAAAAAATTGCGTGTCTCTTGCATGAAAATGATGAGGGGGAAAAGTACAAGAAAATTGAATATCATCGTATGCATTGCAAATAAGGTATGTACAAAATATTTTGCATAAAAACGATAAATAATGATGAAAAAACTCGCATTCTCACAAATATTAAGATTTTGCTTATTATACTAATATTTATGAATATTATTGATTATTCCATTTTTAAAGATTAAGCAATTTGTTTTGTTACTGGTTTTTTTAATGAAATAAAGGGTCATAATATGTGATAATTTCATTAAATAGTATTAAAAAATCTTAAAACTAAACCCTACTGAACAGTAGTCCAGTAATTCTCTCTCTCTCTATATATATATATTATAGTATATACATATATTTAGTTATTACAATTATTTTATACATTTTATAACACGTTGTTGAAATGACACCGGTGGACGTTTAAGGGTAATCGAAATTCCAGACGTCCTAGTGTTAATGCCAGAAGATATTACATGAAATAGAAATCACGAACTGGTTATTTTAATTATTAATTCTGTTTCTGTTCAGTCACTACATTAGTTAAGTTACGTTTTCGTTATGAGAGTACAAAATAAGAATCTACCTTGGCGTCACGTAACGATACAGAAGTTGCATAAAACTTTAGAGGCTTGTATCCTATTTTAGTTCTCAAAGATCTCCTAAGAAACCTAAAGATCTCAAACCTAATTGTTGTAAAATATATTTTTTTATTGTTCCTAAAGATCTCAAACAATTCATTATTCTGAAAAGCTATGGTTTCCTACAGCAGTTAAACAATTTTTTTGTGTGTTCAAAAGCTACCACAGCTGTTTTCCTCTACCGATTTAAATTTAGTTTAAAATTTGAGAACGATAACAAAATAAATAATCTCCATATTCATGGATTTTTATAAATGTGTTCAATCAAGCATTCGTATTTATTGGTGAAAAATGTCTGTTTTAAATAATTTGCAGGGTTTTTTTTTTTTGTAATTTAGAAAAAGTTTAAGGAACTGTTAAATTTTTCATTTAAACTGTTTTAACAAACATTTAAGGACTGATTTTAAAAAAATAAATATTGTTATTCATTCTTATAGCTTAAGCTTTCTTTTTTAACTCTTTTAAACACTGTTCATCACAATTTGATTATTTGTAAAAATTTTATTTGGTTCAAAATATTTTCCAGACATTTTTATAAAATTCTGGAGTTATTTTCTGTAATGGCAACATAGAAGAAGGAAACAAAATATGTTTCAAAAATATAAAATCCAAATCTTTCAGTCATTAATTTTTTCAGAAGTGCAATTTAGAGAAACTGTGTGTGAGTGTTTCATAGAATTCTTTTTAATAGTTTTTGCTTTCGAAGCTAAGGAGATTACGCTAAACAAAAAAGCATATTAATAAAAGTATTAAAATCCAAGAATAAAATTAAAAAAATAAGCAAATGTTCCATTAAAGCTCATCTAATTAAAATCGAGAAGAAAGTACAATTCTACAATATGTGGCAAAGATTGTTTTTATCACTTTCATTTACTCACAAATCTCTTGTAAAACAGGAAATTAAATAATTCTACTTGTGGCTAAGTTGTATTTCTTCAAAGTTACTTAAAAGCAGAAAGAAATTAAGTAAAATGAAATTCCTTTTACAGTCACAGTTACTAGTGTTTTAATTTAAGAATAAATTCTCAACAAGCAATTTGCGAACAAAAGTGTAATGTAAGGTAAGAGTGTTTAAGTATTTCTTTGAAAATTTATTCTTTTCTTTTTTTGTTAAGTGTACATTGAAAAATAAAATAAAATTCAACATTTAATTAAGGATTGTGTTATGCATTATGTTGAGAGTCGGATCATCTTTCAAAGGTAAGAAATGTCCTCGTAAAATAACTGGCATATTCCTTCGAAATAAATCGTAATTTATTCTGTTACTGTCAAGTACTTACAGCTGATTTTATTAACATGGAACAACAAAAACATAAATCGACAACAGCTCGGTTTCAAAGTTCATACAACAATACAAATTCGTAGTCTTAATATTGCTTTAGGTCTGGCAGTTGGCAAATAGCGGCCCGCGGGTCATTTGTAAAATAACTGGGATATTCTTTCGAAATAAATCGTAATTTATTCTGTAACTGTCTAGTAATTACAGCCAATTTTATTAACATGGAACAACAAAAACATAAATCGACAACAGCACAGTTTCAAAGTTCATACACCGATACAAATTCGTATTCATAATATCCCTTTCGGTCAGGGATGGGTAAATAGCGGCCCGCGGGTCATTTGCGGCTCTCAAAGAGTTTTTTCGCGGCCCGCAAAGACTGTCAGAAAACCACATAGACAGAAAGTATTCTCTCTATTTGTATGTAAACATATATTTGTGAGCAAAGTTTTTCTCTCTTGCAAGAAGATCAATAAGGGTAAATATAGATGCAAGTTGGCTGACATAAACTTGCAGATTGTGATGAGAATTTAAACACGAGCAATCTCACTTCTAAATTAAAAAAAAATTGTAGAAATGTATGATAGAGCGCATTTATCTCGTTAAACTAATTCTAAAATTAAATGTGCTTGCAGATATATACATTATAAAATTAACACAATAATTAAATTACATAAAACTTCCGCCAAAAATAAGCTTTCTTGATCCGCAAATGTTTTTTTTTACTACAATACCGTTTCAACAAGGAGCAAAGAGAATCCTCAATTTTTGTAACAATATGTACAATATATCTCGCGTGTGAAGTCTTACAGATTAAATTTTTAAAGAAAAAAAGTTAAAAGCACACACACATACGAACAAGGTTTCATTATTGGTAACATACTATTATGTGATTCAAAAGCATGAAAAACTGTATTTAAAAATACATACTGTGAAAAGCAAGAGATAAAACATTAAAATTATCATATCACTAATTTGATATTAACACATACTGAGAGATAATAATTAAGTATCACCCGATCAAAATTTTTGCACATCCGTAATTTGAATTCAAATGAATTATTTTGTTGATATATGGTACTTTTAAATGGAAGAAAAGCCTTCAGAAGAAATAGTTTTTCATTTGATTTAACTGTAAAATCAAAGCTAAAATAATATGATTTATCATTTGTATCTACTGAACTGACGTTTTGTTCTATGGCGCAAAATCTGGAACTATTTTTTACATGCATCTTGATCTTAACATTATGATTTAGTAATGCCAAAAGGTTTCCCAAATAAATGGTTTTGGAAGTAATTTTTCAATGCTATTTGTTAATTCTCGATTCTTCCAGCTCTCAACAGAGCGACTGAACAAGTCAACTATATAATATATATATATATATATATATATATATATGGAATCGGTTGTGGAGTCGTCATCCAACTGAATCTCTAACAAAGCACGCTGTCTTCACGCGCAGGCGCAGCTGATCCAAAGTGAAACAAAAACTTTGACCAATTGAGAAAAAAGCAGAGAAAGACTGAGGTACGCGAGCAGGCGTCCCCGTCGTCACATCATGGAAATCTAATTGTAGAGAATAGCTACCTTTCTTTTTAATTTATTTTTGTTAAGTTTAAATAAATCTGAAGAAAGACAAATGTCTGGACCCCTTGTTGTCTCCCACAAATTATGGGGGCTCGGCCGGGATTTTGATCAAAATCCGTGGAGGAGACGCGCCGCCATTTTTTGGAAACTTGGCTCAACCTGTGTAGTGGTTGAATTTTTCATTCGAACCCAGCGTGAATATTCCGCCTGTGTAGAGGCCGGAACTATTGATTTATCACCAACGAAGAGGTGTAAACAATTTCAAGAACTATTTTAGAGGTGAATCACAGTGTTTTTCCTCAATTATTGGATACATCGTACGTGCGAGCAACAAGGGAGCTAGAAAAAAAAAAGGTAGGATCTTTCCATAATTTTTCTAAAATGTATAAAAACGCTCTTAAAGAGGATCTCATAAGAGTTGTTGAGGATCTAGACGGTACTGTGGAGAGTACGGACACCATAGCTAAACTAAAGACTAAAATTGAGAAGAGTAGTACATTTGAAAGTGATGCAGATTTCGTTAAAACTTTAATTAAAAATTGTATGGATGAGAGGGTATCGCGAAACGAAAGAGAGGCAACTTTAGAAAAACAGAAAATTGAGCTCGCAAAACTACAGTTAGCACAGTTAGAAAAAGAAGTCGAACTTCTAACGGCTAAAAATAAAGCATTAAGTTTAAATCCTGCAGCTAAAGTCGAAGAGAAACAGTTCGAAACAAACATAGAAAATATGATCAAAAGCATTAAAACTTTATCTCTTCCTGTTCCCACCAGATCTGAAAATTTTAATCTGTTCTTCCAATCATTAGAACGCGCATTTTTAACCAAGAAAATAAATGACGAATATAAATCTGAAATTTTAATAAATCTTCTGGGCGAAAGAGCTCATAATGTCTTACTTTACCTTAAAAAGGAGGAATTAAATGACTATGAAAAACTAAAATCTATAGTACTCAGAGAATTCCAATTAACCCCTCGCGAGTGTTTAAACTCATTTAAAAATGCTGTAAAATCATCAGGCGAGACATACATCCAATTTGCTGCAAGATTGACGGCAAACTTCCAATATTATTGTTCGTTAAGAAAAGTTAATTCCTTTGAATCTCTATGTGATCTTTTAATTTCTGATAAATTATTTGAAACTTTAAATAAGGAAACCGCAACTCATATTGGCATTCGAGAAGCGGAAGATTGGTTTAGGCCTATTGATTTAGCTAAAGAGTGCGATATTTATATTTCAGAAGAAAGAAGCGGATCACGTAAGGAAACTCCTATTGCTTGTGGATATACCGAAGACCCCTTTAAAAATAGACCACGAAACTATAAACCAAAGATTAAAGATAGCTATCCCCAAAATCTTGAAAGACAAAATAAAAATTGCTACATATGCGGTGATTCATCTCATTACGCAAGAGATTGTGAGAAGCGTTTTAAGCCTAAAGAATCTCACATCCATAATAGAAAAAACGCGAATAGTTTGAAAGTCAAGAGCGAAAAACAAAAAAGCGATGAGTTCGCACAACAGCTCCAATACGTAAACAATTTTGTAGAAAATCAGCCCGTAACAGCCTTGATTGATTCAGGTTGCCAGATCCCAGTTCTAAATTCCTCACTAATTAGAGTGAACAAACCTTCCGAAGGAAGAATTACATTGAGCTCATGTTTTAACGAGAAACGTATGGTAGAAGTTTCATCAATAAATATTTCTCTTACTCAGCACTCTCCCAGTTTAATTGTTCGAACGGCAATATCACCGACCTTGACCGAAGAATTTATTATACATCCCAGTGTATATACTGAAATAAATAAAATAAGCCACGCAAAGAGCGATGTTTTATTGAATGAAAGTGAATCCTCTTTAGGTGCTTATTCTATTTTTAATGTGATAGAAAACTCTAGTTATGATTTGTCGCATGTTAAAAACTTTAATATTACAAATGATTTGAGTTCTCTAATTAAGAATTATAAACCTAATAAAATTAAGAGTACTAAGTTAAAAATGAGTATTATATTGAAAGATGATATTCCTATATATATATATATATATATATATATATATATATATATATATATACATATATATATATGTCAGAGAGCCAGACGTTTATCTTGTTCTGAGAAATTACAGGTAAACGATCAAATTGATGATTGGTTACAACAGGGTATTATAAGAGAAAGTTGTTCTGACTATTGTTCACCTATAGTATTGTGTAAGAAAAAGGATGGTAATTTAGGAATCTGCATTGATTACCGGAAAAATTAATTCTAAATCTGACAAAGATCGGTATCCTTTACCCTTAATAGAAGAAGTTCTAGATCAGTTGCAGTCGGGAAATTTCTTCTCAACTATTGACTTAAAAAACGGATTCTTTCACGTTGAGATGGAAGAAAGCAGTAAAAAATTTACTTCATTCGTCACACATAATGGGCAGTATGAGTTTAATAAAGTTCCATTTGGTCTTTGTAATAGTCCGAGTGTTTTTCAAAGATTTATCAATCACGTTTTCAGAGACCTTCTTAAAGAGGAAATTGTCATAATCTACATGGATGATATTATTATCCCTTCTTCGGATGAACTTGACGGGTTAAACCGTTTAACCAGGGTGTTAAAAACTGCATCGGAATATGGATTAGAATTAAATTTAAAAAAATGTGTTACGACCCGCATGTGCAGAGGGCGCTAGTAGTCCTCCTTGTTTACATTTCGTCAGTATGCTTGTAATGCATCCTCGGAGCGGACGTACCTACCGTCCTCAATAAACAAACAATTTTTAAAGTATACAGTCCACGCCTTTTGCTTGAGCAGTCAAGTTATACATAACTCAAAGTCTGCTCATAATCCGTTCTAGACATTTCTAGAATAACCACACCATTTGTGGTTAAAATCAGAGCTATCGACCTCACCCAAAATGTAACTTCCTCAAGTCAAAGATTGAATTTTTAGGACACATAATTGAAAAGGGTACAATTAAACCTTCTTTGGACAAAACCAAAGCAGTTCAGAATTTTCCAGAACCTAAAAACGTGAAACAGGTCCAAAGTTTCCTTGGACTGTCGGGTTACTTTCGGAAGTTTATCCAAAATTATTCCATAATAGCCAAACCTCTCAGTGATTTACTACGGGATAATGCTGTGTTTCATTTCGGACCCGAACAGCAATTAGCATTGCAAACTTTACGGCAAAAACTTTCTGAAAATCCGGTGCTTCATATTTTCAAACAAGGTGCAAAACTTGAATTGCATACTGATGCTAGTAAATTTGGTTATGGTGCGATTCTGTTACAACAATCAGACGACAATAAACTTCACCCCGTACACTATTTTAGCAAGAAAACCACTCCCCAGGAGGAAAAATATTCAAGTTATGAACTTGAAGTTTTGGCTGTAATCGAATCTCTTAAGAAATTTAGGAACTATCTCGTTGGCAACAAATTTAAAATTGTAACTGATTGTTCGGCATTCCAAAAAACTATGAGTAAAAAACAATTAACTCCTAAAATTGCTAGATGGGCCTTATTTTTAGAAGACTTTAATTATGAAATTATTCATCGTCCAGGCAAACAAATGGGACATGTAGATTGTTTAAGCCGTTATCCTGTAATGACCATAACATATGATGAGAGAAATAACCACTAAACTTTCAAATTGTCAGCGAAATGACGAGTACATTAATTCATTGAAAACCCTTTTAGAAAATAAGCAAATTAATGATTTTGTTGTTAAAAATGATGTCCTATATAAAATTGAAAATGATAATGATGTTTTGGTAGTACCTCAACAGATGCAAACAGAAATTGTTAAAAATATTCATTCTAAACGACATCTTGGTATTAATAAAACTGAAAGCATGGTAAAACAAAGTTTTTATTTTCCTACTGTTAGAAAATGTTATTAATAATTGTATTGAATGCATTCTTGTAAACAAAAAACGAGGGAAAGGTGAAGGGTTGTTAAATCCTATTCCTAAGGAAAATATCCCTCTTAGCACTTACCATATTGACTTTTTAGGTCCTTTGCCATCTACAAATAAAAACTATAACCACATTCTTTCAATAATAGATGCATTCACTAAATTCGTATGGTTATATCCCGTAAAGTCCACTTCTTCCCGTGATGCTCTAGAGAAACTTAACAGATAAAGAAAAAAGAATTTCGAGAGTACTGTGAGAATGAGAACATCCAACATCTAAGCATAACAACTGGAATACACCGAGGGAACGGACAAATTGAACGGATCCATAGTTCTCTGATCCCAATTTTGTCCAAGCTATCCATTGACGACGCATCAAAATGGTACAAGTTTGTTCCAGCCGTACAGAGAACACTCAATTCAACGATTTCACGAAGCACTCAGATGACGCCGTTTCAACTCTTGACCGGAGTAAAGATGAGGACCAAACAAGATCTTGAAATTCTAAAACTATTGGAAGAGGAAATCGTGGAGACAATCACCGAAAATCGTGAAAAAATTCGGGAGGAAGCCAAGCGAAACATTCTGAAGATGCAAGAGGAAAACTGTCGAAATTTTAATAAGAAACGGAAAAAGGCGTACCAGTATGAGATCGGAGATATCGTCGCCATCCAACGGACACAGTTTGGAACTGGCTTGAAACTGAGGCCTAAGTTCTTTGGTCCCTATGAAGTCGTAAAAGTAAAACTTAAAGATCGATATGATGTCAGAAAAATTGGACTGCATGAAGGACCCAATACTACATCCACAGCAGCAGACCACATGAAGATGTGGGGAGAAACTGTCTAGTTCAGCAAAATTATGATATGTTAAATCTTTGTGTATTTGTTGTATAGTCCTTGTCTGTTCCGTCTTTTTTGTATGTTTCAGATTCTCCTCTGGTCTCCATGAAAAAAAAGGAATAAGTACCGCTGCGGACAGCGTACGGTCAGGCTGGCCGTTGTGGAATCGGTTGAAGAGTCGTCATCCAATTGAATCTCTAACAAAGCACGCAGTCTTCGCGCGCAGGCGCAGCTGATCCAAAGTGAAACAAAAACTTTGACCAATTGAGAACAAAGCAGAAAAAGACTGAGGTGCGCGAGCAGGCGTCCCCGTCGTCACATCATGCAAATCTAATTGTAGAATAGCTACCTTTCTTTTTAATTAATTTTTGTTAAGTTTAAATAAATCTGAAGAAAGACAAATGTCTGGACCCCTTGTTGTCTCTCTCTCTCTCACACACACACACGCACGCACGCACGCACACACACACACGCACGCACGCACGCGCACACACGCACGCGCGCACACACACACACACGCACGCGCACACACACACGCACACGCACGCGCACACACACGCACACGCACACGCGCACACACGCGCGCGCACACACACACACACACACATATATATATATATATATATATATATATATAAAGAGTTAAATTAATACTGAGGCTCTTATATCACCTGAGTGCCATCGAAATGATTTTTTTTGTATCTGTTGATTCTGACATCAAATTTTTTAAAGTAGAGTAAGTGAGCAATATTTCTTGCAAGTTGTTTCAATTGAAGTTTCTTCATATAATTGGAAACACAATTTGACAAATAAAAATTAAAATACAGGAATGCTTCTTAGAATTATATTAGTAATTTAAGTTATCATAACTAATTATTAGGTATTTTATCAAAGTATGAAATAACACACCACACATTTGTATGAATTCATTCTCATGACATAGAATCATGACATAACAAATACATGCTTCACCTCTTGAGCACCATGTAACCACTATTGCCCCATACATAACATGTATACAATAGTGTATACATTTTATGTATGGGGCAAAATCCCGTTGTAATCTAATGTGGATATATGGCTTATTTAGGTATACAGCCAGTGTAAATAGCACAGGAAACATTATAAGGTAAATTTTCTTTTATTAGGATTATGTAAAATTACATAAGTTTCAAAATGTCTGGGTTACTAAAATTTGAAAAAATAGGAAAATTAGAGTTAAAATTACACATTTTTGTGAACTTGCTTGAAATGTTGCTTGGAACCAAAATCTTTTCTACATGTGTTACATAAGTGTATTGTCATTTTTGTTCCATTTCATCTTTTTTTATCACGAATAGATAAACCTCTCTCAGAGTCAATGTCATATTCATTGGTTTCCGGCAAATATTTTCAAGCAATATCACTTTCATTGAATTTAAATGACTATGCCATATTGGCAAGGTAAAGTAAGAACACAAGTAATATAAATTTTTTTAAGTCAATTCCTACTTTAAATGGATCAATAGAAAGTATTTTATAAACGACTGAAAATTTGAATAAATATATATATATATATATATATATATATATATATATATATATATATATATATATATATATATATATATATATATATATATATATATATATATATATATATATAGGGAGATAGTGAACTAATATTAGGAATTGAAAAAAGAGCATGATTTGTCTGTACTGTTGTAACAATGCAAACTCGGTTTGGCTAGTTTGGTTGAAAAACAGGTTTTCGACGCCAACTCTTGTGTTTGTTTTAACAGTTACATTGTTACAACAATGAAAACGAATCTAAGTTGGCGTTAAAAGCTAGTAATTAATTAAATTAAATTAATTAATGTTTGAAAAATGCATTAACATCAAGTGTTATCCACTACAAGTTTAAAAAAAATTATTTGAATTTGATTGGATGAATAGAAATTATTTTTTTAACGATTGAAAATTTGAACAAGATAAATAAATATATAAATATATATAGAGAGAGTGAGCTAATAGTAGGAATTGAGTTAACAACAAAAGTAGTTGTACAAACTTAAAAAAGCGAAACGAATCACGCGCGAACGAATGTGCGCTTTAGTCAACGTCAAAAAGGAAAAATAAAATGTGCGTGATAACGTCAAGGTCTGTATCCCCAGAAATGTTGGATTTGCGAGTACGCTAGAATGCAGTCTGGTACGCAAGGGGTTAATATAAACAATATACTCAACACAAAATATTATTTTTCCATTATGTTTCAGATACTAGAATGCACAGCCTGGTACGCAAGGGGTTAATATAAACAATATACTCAACACAAAATATTATTTTTCCATTATGTTTCAGACTCTTCTATGTAATAAAAAAGTAATACACAGTTAAAGAAAAGCTTGCCTCTTTTTATGCCTTTTATTACTGAATTAATATTTTTAGTCAAAAATTAAAAGCAAAAATATAAGAGCTTTTAAATTCTTTTTGACAATATTTACTTTAACTATTCTTTAGTGTAGAAAAATGAAGAAATAACTTAGAAAACATGTTATAGTTCTCACTCATATAAAATAGTACATATACTTAAGATAAAAGCAATATCAATTTATATTCGACGAGTATATAAAATACTTCAAAAGTTATTCTTTCTCTAGCCACTTTACTCGCTGTACATTGTCCATTACCTACAGATAAGGAGACGTATATCTGAGTCAGCTGAATGTCAGAAGAGTGCTTTTTCGAGGGAGCACTTATGATATCGATATGGAAGATAAGGATATTTCTATTAACTTGCTTTTTGATGTATCCTGTTAATAAAGATATCTAAAATACTTTAATCTAAAAAATTAAACATTTCATTGATTTTTCAAAAAAGAACTATTTTATTTTTAGAAGACAATTAACGTTCCTATAAATTATTTATCGATTCTCAAATATTTTAAAGGTTTAAAGTAATTTTTAAAATATGTTTTTAGACTCTCTCTCTCTCTTTTGGTGAATGGATATAAGAAATTTAATTTTTAAAGTTCACAATATTATGCTAAAATATGTGTGTGTTGTGGCTAATGCCACCTGTCTGACGTAGTCAGAACGAGGTCCACGAAATTCATCGTAGTAAGGGGCTAACAGTACGCCGGTCGTTGGCCATACAGGTGACAGTACGTTTTAGCTCGGAGAAATTCCCCGAAGAGATGATAGAAGTCGTCGTCCCCTATCTCTACCTTCACAATTTTGCCATGGGACTGGATGGGAGGGAAATATATGCTAAAATATTCATGGCTTTACAAACTTAGTAAACCAAAAGTAGAAAAAAAAATGTATATTCATTGTATAGTCATGTTCTATCTCATTTTTTTTAACAAAATTTTTAATCTCTGAAAATGTATAAATCATTTGACAATAAAAGAATCAATTAATTGATAAGCATCTGTTGTTCTCCTCAAGAGAGGATTTAAGTTAATTACACAAGGAAGGATCTTTCATGTTAGGTTCCTGGTAGGGTTCTGGAATTCCCATTTTCTATAGAATACGAATTAGAGCTATAGTTATTGTCGAGTATTCAGTTAGTCAGTGCTAGCCCTATATTATGTAAAGTTGGTAGGTTTTTGTATATTTATTCTTGTAACTGGATTAAAAATGGTGTAATGATCCCTAAGGACCTCACTTTGAGAACTAGGATAATTAGGAGACATAAATGAACCAGTAGCCATTTTTATAAATAACTTTCTTTATTTGAATAACTTTCTCAATTAAAATCAAAGACTTATTAACAAATCCAAATAATAATATTATGAGATTTTAATTATAATAATCTTCAAATTAACTCAATTAATTAATAATCTAATTAATCAATTCATTAAATAACGATCACACAGAAATTACCACGATAAGAGATCCCAGAATTATATTCAATAATGTTCTTAATGAACATTTAACTTTAATCTCACTCTTAAAACTTTAATGAGACTTTAAATATAATTTTATATTTACCACTCGTAGTCTCAATCCTTCTTGAGATTAAATTATCAACAATATTCAATTCAAAATTACTATAACTCTATGTCACAATGTCTATCTCCTACTGCTCTAACTTTACTATTTCGTTTGACTTAAATACTGAATCTAATCTGCATAATAAGGAATCCTGTCCGCTTTTTGGAGTTGATTGGAAATAGGTAGGGAATTAAATTTCCCTAAAAGGTCGGTTCAGAAGGTTAGTGATAAAGTTCCGTATAGATTCGTCACAACCCTCCAAAAAAAACGGGATTTATTCGAAGGACTCAAATGTCCTGAAAATAAATTACGTAAATCTTATCTTTGTCTTACAGTACCGATTATATTAATTTCGAACTGAATATTATTGAAACATCCTCCGTAATAAAATTACGATTTAGAATTAATTGACAAACCTCACAATATTTTACAAGTTTAAATTAATCCCTGCACTCTATCCATTCGGCAAGGGGGCGTGGGAAAAACCACCCTAGTGGTGGCAAAAAACCAGCCCCATAGAGTATGATTTATATACTATACAAAAAAAAATACAATACAATCTTCTTTGGCACTGGAACATCGAAGACTTCAGGGTCAGCTACCCTGAAAGATTGATATCCATTTGAGAAGTAGGTAAAAGTATACATGAAGTTATACATTTGTTATATGAATGTCATACAATAAATATCTGGTTCCTTTGCCTTCTCATTCGAAAAACTTGATGCGCTAGTTAGTGTTAATGGTTAATCCTATCTAACTTCGCCGCGTAATAAGGCACCAGATTTGAAACAAAACATACATAGAAACACACATAGCATATAATAATCATTTTGTAATAAACAAATAACACAAACAACCAAATGAATTGTCGCATCTTAGCGAAGTCATACATCGAAGTAAACAAATGCAAAATTTACAGATGTTTTCTCCAAAATACAAAAAGTAACACAAAAGTCGTTTTTTTCTGTTATAGAAAAAAAACACACACAATGCAGTGTCCACTTTTGTCAGTCTTCTTAATTTTAGAGTCCGCCCGTGACTTGCTTTAATTGCAAAAATTCTTCATTTGTTCGTACCGCGAAGATAATGAAACAATACAACCTGGATTTTGTCTGTTAAATCCTATGGACTGGATCTCCATTCATCGCTTCCATACTGAGGCTTCTTCTGCGGAATATGCTGCCAGGTATGCCTTTGATTTCGATGTTGTTGAGGTTCTCATGGATTCTGTCTTTTTCTTGTATACGGTTCCGTAGATTGTATGGGCAAGGTCTTCTTGTATTGGTTTGATTCGACCGGATTGTTTTCTCCGCTTGTTCGTTGTGTCTTCTCGTTGTCGCTCTGGTCTGACGGGTCTGGTTATCACGTCCACTAACTTCCATTCGGGATCCACCTGTAGTCGTAGCAGTTCTGCGATCAGGCAACTTTGATGGACCTGCAATGGACTGTACTCCTGGTGAAGAGGTATTAGGTCTTTGAAACTTATTGTTATTGGACGAGAACGAGGAAGGGATCGACCTCTTGACTCCCTGTCTTTGTTCAGGAGCGTGTCTTTTCCGGTCCTGATGATCAGATCCTTGTCGGGATCTTTTCTTACATATCTTTGATCTTTTTATAGCTGGGCCCTTCGACGCAGTACTATTAATTTTACGTTTATTTCTGGGGATCTCCCGTGTGGTGTTACTCTGCCGTGATCTACATCCCTCACTTTCCTGACTAGAGGTTTTCCTATGCTCTTTAAACTGTCCTTGATGTGATCTATTTGACCCATGACTAACTTCTTGTTCGTCATATAGAGTTTCTATCTGACTATCCGAATTAATTGTGTCTGACTGACGAGGTCGGTACACTCGAACTTGATCAATATTAACAGTTATATTTCTTCCGTTTTTCCAAATAACTAAATTATTTCCTTTTATTTCCAAAACCTTATAGGGACCTTCAAATTTAGGCATAAATTTTCCCACCTGTTTCTTACCCGCAGCACTTAAGAAATGTGTTTGAAGTAAAACCAAATCGTTCACTTTGATGTGAACATCCCTCCTTCTGAGATTGTAATGTTTTTCCCAATATTTATGCTGTTTTTGCATATTTCGTCTTGCCTCATCGAATAATCTTTCGATGTTATTGCCAACATATTTCGCATCCTCCTTAACATTTATGAGCTTGCTAAACGGAGTTATGATTTTCCTTCCTAAAAACAACTCAGCCGGAGTTTTATTTGTCGTCTCATTTACTGCCGTGCGCAATGCGAAAGCGAACTCGTGTAGAAATTGGTCCCAGTTTTCATGATTTTCTTCAACAAAAGAAGCTATCATTTGAACTAAATTTCTATTCACTCTCTCCGTGAGATTAGACTGTGGTCTGTACGTTACCGTTTTCATATGTTTGATGTCCAACCTGTGACTGAGATGTTCAAACACGTCAGAAATAAATTGGGGGGCCGTTATCACTTATCAAAAGAAATCGGAGCTCCGTAACGCGCTATATAGTTATTAAAAAAGGCATTAGCTATTGTCTGGGCTGAAGCTTTACGAAGAGGAATCAGCTCACACCACTTAGTGAAGTGGTCAGTTATAACTAATATGAATTTATATCTCTCGGGTCGGGATGCGGGGTAGGGACCTACTAAGTCTATCGTTACAATTTCATTTGGATATTTCGAAACTATAGGCATTAAACGACCAGCTGGTAGCGCGTTTTTATAATTAAACTTTTTGACACCGGTCACAGGTTGAAACATATTCAAATATATATTTTCTCATAAATGGAAAATAGCACGTGTCACGAAGTTTAAGATATGTCTTCCTCTTTCCGAGATGTCCTGCCAATGGCAGATCATGGAATTCTTTCATTATATCTTTTCGAAGAGAACCAGGAATATAAACTCTTAGTTCTCCTAAAGTAGAAAAATACTTCGCGTAAAAAGGAGACCATTTATTAACTTGAAGTCCTGGGACCAACTCTCGCATATCGTCGCATTAACAGATCCGTCATCAGGGTTTTCTAAGTATCGATAAATATGTCCTAATTCAGGATCTTCCCTCTGTTCCTTAATGAATTGTTCGCGGGAACTTATTGCGAGGGCTCTAAGAGCTGCGCACGAAATTTGCGACCCCTCGACACTGTCTACTGGATTTCTTGATAAAAGATCTGCGACCACGTTTTGAACACCAGGTCTGTGCTCCCATTCTATGTTAAACTCTGACAATTTCAATGCCCATCGGATCATCCTACTTGATAAATTCTTACCATTGGTTAACTTCGTTAACGCTGCGTGATCTGTAATCACTTTCACAGGTAGGGGTCCAAAATAAGTTTTAAACTTATTTAGAGCCCAAATTACCGCCAAACATTCTCTTTCGGTAACCGTATAATTACGTTCTGCTTTATTAAGGGTTCGAGACGCGAAAGCAATAGGCTTTTGATTTTGTTGAAGCACAGCACCAATTCCGACCCCACTTGCATCAGTGAATAAATTGAACTGTTCAGAAAAATTTGGTAATTGCAAAATCGGTGCCTCCGTTAGTGTGCGTTTGATCTGATCAAAAGAATCCTGTGCTTCTCCCGACCAGTTAAACTTCGCCCCCTTTTTCTTTAATTGGTACAATGGTTCGCATATATCTGCGTATCGCGGAATAAATTTTGGTACCAACCCGTCATCCCTAAAAATTTTGACACTTCTCTATTATTTTTGGGAGGTTTCATTTCCGTAATCGCCCGAATTTTCTTATTGTCCGTTTCGATTCCTTCTTTACTAATAATTAGGCCTAAATATTTGAGTTTGTCACGAGCGAAGTGACATTTTTCTTTTATTTAACGTTAGCCCTGCGTCTCGTAATAAGGTAAAAACCTGAGTTAAATGATCAAGATGGTCTTTGAACGATGGAGATGTAATAATAACATCATCCATATAAACGGACACGAAACGCCCAATAACAGGTTGGAGGATTATATCGATAGCCCTTTGGAAATTAGGCGCCGCCCCAGAAAGACCAAAAGGCATGCGTAGGAATGCAAAAAGTGCCATTACGAGTGATAAACGCGGTTTTTTCTATGTCCTTTGGACTAATCGCCAACTGAAAATAGCCACTTCTGAGATCTAGAGTGGACATAACGTTGGTGTGAGGTATATATTGGTGAGTAAGTCATCAATAACCGGTAATGGATATCGAGGATATTTGGTAATTGCATTTAGTTTCCGATAATCGATCGCGAAACGATACGCCTCGGGAGAATCTGGAGGAAGGTCATTGTTCTTTCGAGTTAATACGACTGGAGATGCATAGGGCGAATTAATAGGACAAATTGTACCATCCCGTAACATTTTATCTATGTGATAATCGATGATGCCTTGTTTGACCCGGTCGTACTTGTATGGTCTCGACACTACCGGTCCTTTATCTCCAGTATCTATCTCATGATATACAACATGCGTTAATCCCGGTTGATCGGAAAATAACCCTTTAAAATTATTAAATAAGGCTTTTAATTGCCTCTGTTGCTCGTCATTAAGTTTCGATTCTGTGAGATCAATATCAACGAGTTTCGGCTCTTTAGGCGTTTGTTTGATCAGATGATCGGGAATGATTAAGGATTTCTGATCAAAATCTAATGTTAATCGCGACGCCTTCATAAAAATCAATCCCTAGAATGCACTGATACTGCATGTTATCAAGTATATGGAATTCCCAGGGTTTCTGAAATTCCTGATTCTAATTTGTAATTCGACTCTACCCAAATGATTGCACGGGGCTCCTTGTGCTGTCACGACTCTGTCTTTCGTCTTTTGACGAGGTCGGTATGAAAAATAATTGCGGTATACCTCCTCCGAAATAAAGATTTCTCTGCTCCCGTGTCCCATAGTGCGGTAATAAAGGTTTCATTTAATAGAATAGGGACATACGGTAATTCGACTGGGGTCATTCTTATAGAGGATACTCTGATAGGCCGATGATCCCAAACTGGAGGATTTTCCGTATCTCGCGATCGATTACCTCCATATTCACATCGATCGCTTAAAAGTTTAAATTTCTACTTCGTTCATTTTGACCTCGAAATGAACTATTTCTCGACCCACTTTGTCGACCGCCTTGACTGTTGAATGGTTGATCCGATTGTCCACTTTGGCGTCTACCCTCGAATCTGCGATTATTTGTGAAACCTTGGTTTTCGAACCGATTAAATTCTCTTTGTGGTCGGCTATTATTGGCGTATCTCTCATTATTTCTGTTTTCCCTCAATTTTCCTGTCTATGCCGGGTATTAAAACGATTGTTTTCATGAGGGCCTGAACTTCTAAATCCCTCACTCGAACCTCTGATTTGCCTATGCATAAAACGTTCTTCGTATTTATCAACGATTTGTAGGAGATTGGCAGTATTTCGTGGATGTCTAACTTCGACATAATCCAAAATTTGAGGTTCTAATCGACTAATGACGTGATCTATTAATTTTTCCTCCGACATTTCTAGTTTAAGTATTTTATGAATTTTCAACAATTCATAAATAAAGTCCGAAGGCTGTTGATCTCGTCTTTGTGATGAGGAATAAAATCGCGTTTCTAGTTCTGACCTGTTTCTGACCACGGGAAATTGTTCTGACAATGCCTGTTTTAAGTGCGCGTAGTCTGTTGTCTTATCTTCAATGACTCTATAACCTAGAACTTCGAACCAGTCGAGTGCTCGACCTTTGAGATGACCTTTCAAGTAAGCACATGCCAGTTGTGCAGGTATCTCATAATACGCGAGATTATGATCAATATTCTCCAAAATCATCTATGTTCTCAATCCCCGAAAAATATTGTTCCGGAATGATTCTAAAACTGGATCCGACTCTATTCTCGGGATTTATACGTTGGGCGCCATTGTAATGATCCCTAAGGACCTCACTTTGAGAACTAGGATAATTAGGGAGACATAAATGAACCAGTAGCCATTTTTATAAATAACTTTCTTTATTTGAATAACTTTCTCAATTAAAATCAAAGACTTATTAACAAATCCGAATAATAATATTATGAGATTTTAATTATAATAATCTTCAAATTAACTCAATTAATTAATAATCTAATTAATCAATTCATTAAATAACGATCACGCAGAAATTACCACGATAAGAGATCCCAGAATTATATTCAATAATGTTCTTAATGAACATTTAACTTTAATCTCACTCTTAAAACTTTAATGAGACTTTAAATATAATTTTATATTTACCACTCGTAGTCTCAATCCTTCTTGAGATTAAATTATCAACAATATTCCAATTCAAAATTACTATAACTCTATGTCACAATGTCTATCTCCTACTGCTCTAACTTTACTATTTCGTTTGACTTAAATACTGAATCTAATCTGCATAATAAGGAATCCTGTCCGCTTTTTGGAGTTGATTGGAAATAGGTAGGGAATTAAATTTCCCTAAAAAGGTCGGTTCAGAAGGTTAGTGATAAAGTTCCGTATAGATTCGTCACAATGGGAATTTACTTTCTTCTGATGTATGATGTAGGCTTAAGATCTTTAATATTAACGAAACTAAAACAAACTTCTCTTCTGAAAAATTCCTTTAAAGCAATATTTTTATTTTTGATTTAAATAGTTTAAATATAGGATATTAAAATAGTTTAAAAAATGCCTGCATATATATTATTTATATAATTCAACCATGTACTAAATTTATATTACAAATCATATAATGTAGCTACTTATATTTAAAAAAATATTTAAATTGAATGTTTTTTAATCGCCAGAAAACACATTTTTAGAAATATATCTGTACATATATATTAAGTTATTCGAAAGTTTTGTTCGTTTTCAAAATGAAAGAGAATATTATAATTTCAAAGCATGTATTAATATTTACTGTGCAATATAATTCTCATTGTTATATATGATTTTTTTCATTTGAGTGATGATAATTTGAGAGTTTCTTTCCCGTTGAAAAAAGCGAAAAATTCGCTCAGTACTTGGTTGACACTTTTTTTATTTCAGAAAAGTATGAAATGGTATAAATTAAGGCATAAAGAGTTAATAACCGTATGATGCCAAATCTAGGACTGCTTCTTAAACTAGGGGTCTCGTGACTTGTAGCTGGGGATAGCCAAAAATTTGGGAATTTTTGATACATCTTTTTGTATAAAGTGACTTATTCACCATTAATAAAAATAATAATGATGATTTAAATAATAATTATGTATCCCTCATTTGCTAATGAAATTAAAAGACGTTGAATTATCAACACATCGAGTCTGCAATTTTGGTTTTAATACGAAGTCCTCAGAAAAGTTTTGGCTTGGAGTAGTAGAAGAATTTCCAACAATTTCTGAAATTGCAATACAGAATTGCCTTGCCTTTTACCCTTTCTCTACAATATATTTATGTAAGACAAAGTTTTCGTTTTTAACAACCATTAAGTCAAAGCATCGCTCAAATATACAGAATATTGAGGAAGTACTTTCTCGGTGTTGTTGACTATTATTCCAGATTTAATAACGTAATTTAAAAAAATCAAGCACAGCCTTTCCATTCATACTTATATTTTGCATTTGTGAATAAAAGGTGAAGACTTTAAAAGTGAATTCAAAACGATTACACTTAATAAATAGATTATAGTTCATGTATAATTTACCATGTAATTGCATTGTACTATATTTTATTTATTTTGTTACTTAAATAAGATGTCTCTACAAAAGTAAATATCAATTGGAGTTGTTTTTTCACTGCAAAACAATATACTGAAAATAAAACGCATATATAATTACTCAAACGTGTGTAAGCTTTGTGCAATGCTTATGGGGTCACCTCCCTGAAAAGACTAAGAAGCTCTGATCTAGAGAATATGGTGACTGCGTGAGAATTTCTCATCCTTGCTCTGCACTCTTTTGGCAAGTCGCTAAATCAGCACGTGGCTTGTAGCTGTCGATTTTCTTCTTATTGATCAGCTCAGGTTCCTTTTCATGTGAGTATCCTTTCAAATAACTTATTTATCGACAATAAATAGCTGAGTTGAGCTTTTTTTGGATTCCTAAAGCCTATTAAGTGCTATCATTAACGTTTTGTCATATTCGCAGCATTAAGTCTCAAGTTCGGTTTTGGAAAGAGTAGGCCGAGAAAAGATTATTGGTAAAGATGGAAATTATATTGTTTAGTAAATATTAATAAATGTATTATTTTCTTTTTAATTTCAAAAACTGACAGGACATTATGTAGACTTAATACAAACAGGCATATTTTATAAGAGAGGAATTAAAACGTTGAGAATACTGCTGTGTCTTATATCTTCTATTTCACGCGTTTATGGTCTTCATAAAAATTATTATACAAAATATTAGAAAATTATACACACGAATGAATTTTTAACACTATGAATTAGATTAATATTACTATTTAGCGTTACCCAAAAATTGTATTAACTATGTAGTTATCGAGAAATTTTAACAATCCAATCTGGACAATGTTGCCCATATGCAATGAATAAGCGCATAGGAAAATAAGCTCGTTTTTGTTGCTCCTGTAGGTTTCTTGATGTTAATTCAGAATAAAATTTTCTTCAATAATAGTTTGATAGAGAGAGGGAGAGCGAAAGAGAGCGAGAGAAGGCAGAATGAGAAAATCTAAACACAGTGAGGAAAGACAAAAAGAGGAGATAGAGAGAGAAATAGAAGATATAGAATGGGGGCGAAGAGAAAGAGAGTGAAAGAAGAGAGAGAGAGAGTGGGTGAAGAGAGGCAAATTGTTTCAATTCTTATATAACTTTATATTTAAGCATTTTTCTTTTTATGCAAGATATCTGAAAATATTTTTTATGAATATTTGTTCTGATTTTTTTTTACTTTATGTATTTCCGTTTTTACGTCCTGTGGGCTATTATCTTAATGCGAAATTAATTTCTTTAATATTTTCCTTTGTTTCTTTGTAAAAGGAACTTATGTGATTTTGAAACTGTGTGTGTGAATAAAACTCAGCAACCTTTAAAATAAAGTTATATTGAAGGTTAAGGTTGTTGGAAAACGTTCAAACAATTTAAAAAATTCGAAAATTAAGAGTCCTCACGGTAAATCTCACGCATTTATATATCTATATGCGTATTAACACAAAACTAGCTGTTTTTCTTTTTGAATCACTTTATTGATACCACCCTATTTTCTCTTTTTGAAATTTTTTTAAATTTAAGAGGAAAGTTCCGAACTATTTATCCTATTCTGGATTTAGAACGTTATGTTTAATTAAATGCAGAAAAAATAAATATATTTAAGTTTTGGTTAAATTTTAAAATTGTATTCCCTAACATAATATTTCCTACTACAAGAAATTGAAAATTTTACCTTAGGACATTTATTTTTATTTCATGCCGTACTAGACTTTGCTATTCTTGATGAATTCGACCGTCAATAAACTTTCTGTAGGCCAATTGATTCACAGTTGCTTTGTTATTATTATTTTTAGTTCTCTTTCAAGCTACTTCAACAGTTCTTACGGATTTCTGGGAATTACTTTTACAGAAAACTCTGTTTTAATCGAAAGAAATTTTAAACTGCTCCAGGAGATTAAGATATTTGAACTATTGATTCGGGGCACTTTTAAAAAAAGTCTTCGTCGGGTATAAACTTCCTTTCGCATACTTTTATTAATAGTTTAGTGCTTGTTAATTAAAAAATAGGATAATTGGATTAATTATCCTGTTAAATAATTGGAAACATTACCATTAAAAATTATATTAGTTATTAAATAAAAAATTAATTAAATAAATTAACAGATATTGATGCAATTAGAACGATTTACATGCTTTTTCATTATCAAAAGTAATGCTTATTTCCAAGTTTTATAAGAAGTACAGAAACTTTTTTAATCAAATATACATAGCATCGCATTTGTTTAAAAACTCTCATTTCTATTTATAAACCTTACGTATTATATTCTTATCTAGTTATTAAATATTTATTTATGCATCATTTTTTTATTTATTTACATAATATTTTTTGCTTATTTGCTAAATACTTCCTTATTTAGCTATAGAGTATTTATTTATATAATATTCTTTTATGTAGTTATATATTAATTTATTTTCTTATCTATTTTTAGAGAATTTATTCATGCATTTTTTATTTATATATCCGTAAAGTTTTATTTTTCTTATAGATCAAATTGCTTAGCCCGAGAGTCAAATTCTTCTTTTATATCCGTAATGTTTTATTTAAACCTTTATATTTATAAAGTAAAATTGTTTCCTGAAGTCATTTTTATTTTCATTGTGTAGCTTTTTATCTTCAACCGAAAAAAAAGATAAAAGTCTTTAAATAGAAAAAAGTCAATTAGATTGTATTTATTTCTAACTTTTCATATTTTATTAAGAAAGCAATTCTTCAAGATGAAATGTGAGCCTACGGTAAAGTGGATCAAATTATGAAAATGTTAGATTTGATTGAGTTTAGATAATCCTTGACGCATTGAAATTTGTTCCTTATTCTTTGAAGTGTTAGAACTTACTTTCAACATACTTTGAAGTGCATCGATATTTCAATTTACAATAAATTATCCGGTTTGTCGCAGCTTTATATAATTTTTTTTAAAATCAAAAAATTGCTAATGAAAAGTAGAAGAAATAAATTGTGTCTAAACAGGTCATGCACACTTGGGAATAATTAAATGATATAAATGTTTATATGTTTAAGAAAGCGCAGAATCAATCATAAAAATCAATTAATCATAGTACTTTATTTTCTGATTATAATACTATGAAATATGAAAGCTATTAACTCTATTGTACTACTTAAAAGAGTCTATGAAAAACACTTTTAACATCGCTATCTTTAAAAGTATTAGATACAATTTTTGACCCCATAGTAAATAATTTGAACCATTGTAAATAATAGGTAAAGTTTTCAGAAAGAAGCTAGGTTAATCAATTTTACAGCAATTTTTTGGGTGTAGAAACATAAGAAGAGCTCAATATTGTTGAGATATATATATTTCCAAGCATAAAATATTTTATGTTATTCACATTGTTACACAACTTAAAGATTTATTTTTAGAGTAAAAGGAGAGTAATATATCCTTGCTAGTCAAAACTACTTAAATTCACTTTTACAGGTAAATACATTATTATTTTTACTTATATACACTACACATATTAATACTTTACCTTCAACAATGTTCGTAAGACTAATTTTGTTCTAATGTTTACTTCTGCTTAGTTATGTTGCCACATCTTTGAGAAAATTCCAATAATGGAAACTTTTAATTAAACGCAAAATTTAAGCAGTAAATTTTGTCACGAAATAGTTAAATTTTTGCAAGATTGAATGTATTCTTTTTTTTCTTGTATGTGTTACAAATGTAACTTGTGATTTTTGTACTTTTAAAACACGTATTTGATCAAGATTTCATTACTTTAAAGTAATATTTGTATTTTGCAAAATGAGGATGCATCCTGAAATGACAATTTAGATTATAAAAACATGGCAAGTGATTGTTTTTGCAGATAAATATTATTTTTAATCGTCTAAATACTGTTAGTGTTATCATTTTGTGAATTCATCATTTATTTATTCGATTTCTTAAATGAAAGTATGATTTTTCTTGGAAATTATTTATAAAATAAAAAAAACGCAATACCGTACAAAATTAGATTGGCAGTTATTTTTTTTATTGTTAAATATGTTTTGAGAAGAAAAAAGACATGTGGTAACATCTGTTGTTTATATAATGTTTAAAAATATTTCATATAGTTTATTTTCAAAACATTTCTTACTGATACAACATACCGAAACATTACCATTGGATTGTAAACATTCTTCCTAAATTTAATTTTTAGAAAGTAAATTTCTGAAACTTAATATTTAAATTTTTTAAAATTGTTACTGTGAAAAAGATTAAAACAACAACAACAACCAAAATATATACCTCTCTCTCTGGGCTTGTCTTCTAATCATGCTACGTTGAATTAAAGATTTCGCGATAATTCTGAATTTGGGCATCCCTGTCGAAAAGTGAAACAACCCCCTTCCCCGCTGGATCGAGTCGCCCTGCTTCCTACGTCACAATATACGGGCACCAAGAGAACGGAAAGCGGGCGGCGAATACGATCACAGCTAGAGACGCAGGTGGTTTTTGCCATTGTGTCGAATCCACCTGTAGAACGTTTTCACCGCTCTTGTGTTTGTATTGATTTACATTTTCCAAGTCTTCCTAATGATGTGACATCTCTTTTTTCAATTTTTTACTGCAACCTAAGCTATGGCTATGTCAATATTTTTTATAACTTGACAACTGGTTTCGTGAAGTGTAACCAAACTATATATATTACCAGAGAATTGGAGAAAGTTTTGCATATTTGTGCACGAAAAGGAAAAGATGTTTTCCACCTTCTGCTGGAAAAGGATTTCCTTTTTTTTGTGGATCATGATTATGATTTATATGCGTTGCGAATGATTCAAGTTTGGAATATTGGAATGTGGAGCTCTCAGTGTTTTGGTACAATTTTTCCGGATTTGTAAAACTTGTTTTTTAAAAAAAAAAGCTTGGAAAAATATTTTTGTCTCGAAAAAAATTTGGAACATTCGATTTAAACGAATCAAAGAATTTTATCCCTTATAATGCAACTTAAGAGAATAAAACTAAAAAAAGGATAAATTTTACTGAATCGAATTATAAACTATTCAGAAATCGACAACTTGGGAAAGATCTTATTAGAGAACGAGTTATATATAAATGTTCTAAGGTTCTAGTGCAATTTTTCATTTTTTGAATTTTTACTCAACGCATAACAAAAGATTTGTTCATTTCAAAAATTCTTGTGCTGATGTTTTTAAAAGCTTTTTATTCTAGCACATTTCTCTCGACTAAAAAATGAATAAATAAAGACGCATTGAATAACTTTTAAATGTGCTTTAGTTCCAAATAAATGGATTGAAAATTGAAAAGCGTTTATGATAAAAATAAGTCTTTCATGTTAAATATTCCATTGGCAACTTCATCTTAAAATAATATTCTCTTAATAATTGATGAATGGAACGCTTTAGAAAGTCATGACGATAAATGAGAATTAATTATTTATGAATAGAACGATGCAAAATTATTTCTTAAATTTATAGCAGCATATATTCAACGAATGATTTTCTTGTCTTTTGAATTCATCCTTTTCAAATGAAAATATACATTTTTAAAAATACAGATGTCTTTTTAATTTAAATGCTGCTTGATGCTTTCATAATTAATATTACTCGTAAAGAATTTCAAAAGCCTGGAAGCTTATTCATTAAGAGATTAAAAATATTAATTTAAAAGAAAATCTCTTTTGATAGGTGAAAATTAATTAACATTGTTCATTGAGATTATTTATTAAACTTCAAAATAATTAAACATTGTGGTTTTGTATAGAGATAATTGTAACGGTCTTAATTTAGGATAATAAATGAAAAATCAATTAATTTAATGAGAAATATATATATTTAAAATTTTCATAAGGACTTTTTCTTTGACTTTTTTTAATATATTCTAGTGTAAAACTCTTAGATTTTTTTCAAACACATTAAAGATGACTTATTTTAAAATTGTGTGGTTATAAGGTTTTAAAAGAGTGAGAAACAGTATGATTATAAATAAAATTCCTTTTTGAGTTAAATCGTGTTTTATTTAATGTATTTATATATTTTGCGACTTGGAACTTATTTAGACGAACTAAAACGAAAACATTTGGCACAACCTCTGCTACATTATTCGAAATAAAGTTTTCACATTTATTCAGCTAAAAAGTAGAGTTCGATTTCGGAAAATATCTTAGTGAAAGAACTTGACTCTCTTAGTGTGTGTGTAAACATTTTTATGCATCAGTTTTATTGCAATATGGCGAAGGATATGTCATTCAAGAATTTAATACACCCGAATATTGGACGACCACTTAGAGAACAAAATTACCTATCTTTCAAACTGATGAGAACAGGTAAGTAAGTTTTACTCCTTTTCTTACCATGATAGATCCAAAAAATAAATTTTGGGCTATTAAAAATTATTTCTTTTGCTTAGAAATCGTTTTCAAATTTGAACTGTGGTATTGAAATTAATAACATCATATCATATATATGCAGAGATATCACAAACAATTTGTATTCAGTTAAATTTTGAAAGCAGAAAATTCAGAAAATCAACAGTTATATTTTTCAAAGAAATTGAAAATATATGTTTCATAATATTTCCGACTTTTGCTTTAAAACAGAAAACAAATATTTATACGATCGTTTGGACTTGACTTGAAAACAGAATTAAAATCAATGAATGCGAGATTTAAACATATGATAATATTTTTAGTTATTCGTATGCATAATCTTAATATATTTACAGCCTGCATTTGATAATTTTGAAGTTTGCCAACATTTCAGAATTTATGTATTTGCAAAATTTTTGTACCGAAACTTTTTCAAAATATTTGAATTTTAGCATGCTGGAATTTTTTATTGTTCAAGAATTGTGATTTATTCGTTATTTAAAAAAATGTTCAATATAGTTTCTTTTTTTTTATTTTGAGCAATTTTATTCTTTTAGTGTTTCAGAAAGAAAATGTTTTCACACTGCTAAAAGAAAAAAAAGTTTGTGGAAAATAATGGTTATGCTATAAAAGAGAAAAAAAACATGAATTGTTCATGTGTTTCTAGAATATATATATATATATATATATAAAGAAAATTTTTTGGATTAACATTTCAGAATAGCTATTTTAAAGATAACACAAGAAATGTTATTGCATTTATATACGCATAAATTATTTAAATACCAGTTATTTTAATTACATACGGGAAGGAGAAGTCAAAATAAATATATTAGTCAGCATGAACGTGAAATACACTTGAAAAGCTTCAAAATTTTATGCATAAAAACTTTTTGCGACTTAAGTCATTCTTATTGCTTTATGAAATTAGTGGAATATAATAAGAATATAGAGGAATACATTTTATAATTAGATGTACACATTTTTAATGAGGTATTTCAAAAAGGATTTTTAAGGATATCTTTTATAGCTCTCTTTGATAATCGAAAAATTGTCCTTAACTATAAGCTTTAAAATTGTCCTTAATAATCTTTAAAAGTCTTAAGACTTTACCTTTTCAAATATTTAATAGGTAATGTGAAATAAAATTATATAGATAAATAGAATAGTGAAAATTGAGAAAAGAAATAATCCACTATTATATGTCGCATTTATACTTTAATAAACATATGCTTAATGAATGAGGATCTTCTTTACAGGCAGATCTGTATGAATATATATATTAAAGATTTGTTTGAGTTCACTTTTCAAGTAAATGATACTATTCGAACAGTTCTATACTAATGCAAAGGAATAAGCTATATTAACATCATGGTACATGTATTTATTCATGTAGAATAATTACCTTATACATTATTCATAGTGTATCTAATTTTTAATTCGTTGAAAAAATTGTTAGTTAACATTAACATAGTATGTACTTTTTACCGAAATGTAAAATAGCTATGAAAAAGTTCAGAATAACTTATAAGCTATATCTGTAATTCAAAATAAATGAGAAACAAAATTATTATATTCTTTGCCTATTTTGTAATTTGGAAATATACAGAGAAAATTGCATCAGAAACTTCAATTTCTTTTTGCTTGAAGAAATGTTACTCCTGTTGGAGAAGAAACTTCAAGAAATGAAACTGATCGAATAATTTTCCCTTTGGGTATTAGAAATGCTGCGATAAAATTTTTTTTGTTTTTTTTCTTTTGAAAATATTTATATAAAAAATTCATACTTTTACCTGGAGATAGTTTAAAATGTAAGGGAATGTAAATAAATACAACTACTTACAACGCAGTTATAGTATAAAATACTAGAGACATACAGTATTTATTAAGTCTGAAGTTAGAAATTGATATTAAAGTCCAAGTTAATACACATTTAATATTTTTATAATGCATACATGAAATCCTTTACTAAAGATTTTATTTATTTTACGTTAAGTCTTTTTTTATGATCATCAAAATTGACTTGAAGGGTGAAATTGGTGCTCTTTTTATAAAAAGTTTTGCTTTTTTACTGTTGAAATATTTTCTTTTACAGTGATTTTATATTTTTTTAAAAAATTATATCAATTTCATTACTTTTAAAATTGATTTTAATTTATATAAACTTTAAAGAGTCATACAAGTAATTTTTTAGAGGAAAAAATTCCAAATTAAATTTTTTAAAGTAGATTTCTTGCTTTTAAAATATTACTTGAGCTTCTTAAACACGGAAATATTTCAACCATGTTTCATCTGTTTTACATTAACAATGAAAAAGCTTAACTAAAACAATAAAATATTATATAATAATATGTCACCTTTTTCTTTAAATGAACGATTTCATAAATTTCAGTAAAAAGTTCAAATCTTAGAGAATAATTACAATATACGATTTATTTTTACATAATTTTTGAATTTTATATCCGATTATCTTTGAATTTATAAGACAAAAAGTCTTTATACTTGATATTTTTAGATTTGTCAAAATTTTCATTTCTCTCAATGATAATAATTCATTAAATATTTAATAACTACACAAAACATTTATGTATGCTGTGTTAAATTGGAATACATTTTCCCTAATAAAATGAATAAAAAAATAATGATTGACATTTTAATTTTAATTTTCATTGAAGACTAGATACAAAAAGACGGTTTTGCAGACGACGGGTTGAAAAGTCTTAATTTGCCAAATGGAAACTACTGGAATAAGTTAACTGTAGCTGCATATTGTAATTCACATTTAGCATGGCATAGAAATAGTTGAATGAATCATACCCCACCCCCTTACACAGTAGGGGGGGGGGTATGATTAATCTTAATCTTCTAACCAAGGCTTAAATTTGCATTTTAGATCGATGTTAACAAAAAACAATTGAGTTTTATTTAGGAATTGAAAAATTGAGATTTTATTTACATTTTAATAAGCAAGATTAGATTAAGCATTGGCTATTTTAGAATCCTGAAATCAGATCTTTATTAAATTTTATTTTATTTTATTGATTCATGCATAGAGCTAAGTTTATTGTTACCTCATCCAGAGAATCCATGTTCATTTTTTTAAATTCATGTAAATAAATAAGAATGGAAGAGAAGTACATTTTCTAGTTTTCCCTTATAAGCTTTTTCTCTGAGCGGTCTAGAAGAAGAAATGAAAACTTAGATTAAAGGAATAGATTACATTAGTTTTACTAACAAGCTTGTAAGCTGATGTTGCGTGCAGGAACTTCACATCTTTGCAGTCATAGTTATTGATGTTGATGTCAGGTTCAAATTAAGGTTTAGAATTATTAATATATAGTTCTCGATACTTTACCTTATTTCCTCATATATTTTAATATATTTCGTTACTATACTTTTAGGCTTCCTTTTGTTTATTTTTATTCTATTGAAAGTAGCAAATGTGTTTTAATGCACAAAAATCGATTGAACTCTTAATTTGGCTTTTTACGTGTTTCTAATATGCTCTACGGAAAAACACATTAGAAAATTTATTGAATAGAATTCTTAGGAAATTTATAAAATAAGTACATATATTATTAATATACTTTTGCTTAATCATTTACGAAAACTCTTGTATTAAGTTTAGAGGAAACTTAGAACACGTCTTTTATTTACAAATATATACATATAAGTGTATTTTAGTAAGAGAGTAGTTCAATTTAACGATTGGGGAGGTGAATGTATTTCCATAAATTCACTCTGAAATGTTATAAAAACAGAAACTAATGCATTTATTTCAATAACTTATTTTTACATCATCTGCATCTGACATTCTTTATATATATTTAAAAAAAAAACACACGTGTTTATTATTATTTTGTAAATCTGTATCTGTAAGAAGGTTCATTTACTTCCAAATTAATATTTTGACATGTTTTTAGAAAGTAATTTTAATACAAAATTTTATTTTAAAATGTCTCTCATAGAATAACACAGTTTGAGCTTTTTTAGATTAAAAATATATTTCAAAATTTATTTTTAATTGCTATTACTTAGTTATTGATCTAATTGCTAGTACTTAGTTATTTAGTAAGTGACATTGCGATTACTTAATTTTACTTAGTTATCCCAATTTTATTGTCGTTTATTATTTAATTTCAGTTATATAAGCAATAAAATTTTGCCATTTTCCTCTGTTAAATAAATCATAAAATTTTTATTAAGTAAATAAATAAAAATACTGAAGGGCACTTTATTTATTATGGCCACGACGTCAGTATTCTATTGGGCCGTCTTTTGTATCTAATACAACCTTCATTTTTTTAGCATGGAGAAGGTATTTCTCAAGCATAATTATTAAGTTATCCCAAGCAAAATACAATTTTAAATTCACTACTATTTTATCTTCGTCCATGTACGAAGCAAATAGCTGCGTAAAAAATATATACGACGTAATATCCTCGAAAAATAAATTTTCTATTTGAAATTAATTTGTTAGATGCTAATTATTGATAAAATTATTATTTGAACGAATAATAAGTTTTCTAACTTATCTTATATATGGAAAGCATACAATACTTAAAATTTTACAATTTTGGGACAGTACCAAACCTCAGTATTAATATCATTAAAGTACTTCTACCAAAATACAAAATCTACCATTTGCAGTTATGCATTGCATTTATACATATAAATCAGAAGATAAAATATCTTATGATCATGCTAGTACAGAATTATTTTTTTACATTACATAAATAAGCTGTTGTGAATATACAGTGAAGTGTATTGTATAGTAAAAAGTTCTTTTATAAGAAAGCACAGGTAAATTTAAAAATAAAATTAAAAAAAAAGAATATGATTTCTTAGCATTTATAATGAGAATTTTTCTTCGAGTTAAAACAATTCATTCCAGTTCTTAAAAAATACCATTAAATTTCAAAAAGCAGACGAAAAAAAAAAGGATTCGAATATTTCTGGATTGAAGTTCTTTGCTCAAACAAAAGACAAAAATATTTATTAAAAAACCGTATTTATATACATATTGACATTCTGAGAATAGCATAGCAAGATTAAAGTTTCCCTCTCTTTCTCTGTCTTTTTAAATAAAAATTTTACTCACTTCATGATGAATTTTTTTATTTGAATAAGTTTTTAATCATACGTTCCACTCTGAAGTTCCATATATTCTTCATCTAAGATTCCTTCTCTTTGATTCTACATTAATTAGCTGCCATTCGTACTTTAATTGAAAAAAAAAAAAGATCCTGAACTCCGCCAACTACACAGCGATGAGGCGGGTTAATGAGACCCAATTTGCACATTTCTCATCTTCAGGGGCGTCTATTGTTTCGTTTCCTTCTTTTAAATAGAAAAAAAAATTAACAGAAACTCTTTCTATGAATTCTTGTTCTTTAATGCCTTGCTTTTGAATAGATAAGAGACAGTTCTGTGGATGGTTTAAAATGAATTTTTATTGATTGTATTTTTTGAATATCACTTATAATTCATTGGGGGTGCCTTAATCTTTAAGATGGTATTTGAATGTAGCTGTATTTATTATCGCATTCTTTTAACTGAAGCAATTTCCGGTGAAAGATGAACATGCAATTTTCCTTTCGAATACTTGTTTTGAAGAAATGAGGGTAGAATCCTAGGAGAGCCCACACCCTTGGCGACAAACCGAAAAAAGCCCCAAGCCAGAACAAGATGGCGCCAAGCGAACCCGAGAATGCCGGCAAGGAAATATAGCGAGATAAGGTGGATGCGTAATGAAAATATATGTAAACAATACAGAAATTAAACATTTAAGATATAAAATATAAAAACAGCACTTACTTTCTTACTGCTGATCTTTTCCGAGTGGAGGATACAGCGTAACAACAGATTTTAAAAAAGCCTTAAAGGTCTCATCGCTTAACGAATGATCGTGTGAGCGCCGCCATATTCATTCTGCGAGGTAATGGTCGAACATGCATTCGGCGTGGCTGGTACGATTTCGAAGAAAGCGTTTTATTGTCGACCATGTTACATGATGCCGATCATTACATTTAGGACATTCATAACTCGAAGCAATCAATCCTTCCTTCATACACCATTCAATCAATTCTTTCTTACCTTTCGCATTCAACAAAGTAAAAAATTCTAAAGTATATTCCCTCACACACGCAGCCGGCCCGGAGCTTAACAACAAAATGAAATTCGAAATGCGCGCCCACAAAATACGAAAATGCTAGAAATAGTTAGGGTTGCCATATGCAGTGTTTAAAAGTAGGGTTACCATGATAGCGCAATTATCGCCAACCAAAGTAATTCGCGCCAAGGGTGTGGGCTCTCCTAAGAGTGAACCGATATGAGTGTTGAAACCATTTCTAAATCATCAAAACAGCAAAAGACTGAATCCATCAATTGAGGGTAGCATAGAAATTATATCTCGAGAGCTAAAATCCATTTATTTAAAATATCTTCTTTTTCACAAAGGAAATGATACATATATGACTGTAATAATAAGAGCCATTTTCTTATTAAATTTATTTATAATAGCTTTAGACTATGGTTTTTTGTTTTTCAAATATGGTTTGAATTATCAGACTTATTTAATTGAATTAGTACAAAGCATTGTAACTTTTAAATTGTAAAATTAATTCCTATAGGCGGCTGGGTGGCGTGGTTGGTTTGTCGCTGCCTTCTGCACCTAAGTTTGCGGGTTCAACTCCGGCCCAAGTCGTTGAATTTTCAAGATGCAGAAAATCGACAGCGGCTATGTCTTATGATTACACGGCATGCAAAAGATCTCTAGAGTGTCTGTTTGGCTTAGGAGCTTTCGGGAAAGTTAAAATCTTTGTACAGGTTCGCATTGTCAGAGCTCAGGTGCCTCCCTCTAGGAAGGAAACTGGGCTCCAAAATTACCTGCGGCGATTGGTATCCACCTATATGGTGCCGCACTAAAAAGATATACCAGCTTCCGGAGAATGTACTGGGTCTGCAATGGTAAAACACCAATTCGCAGCCCATTAGAAATTTAAAAAAAATGATTCCTATTTATTAAATGATTCTTCCCCTTGAAACTTTTCTTAAAATGAAAAGTCGGATCTGAATAAACAAATACATTAAATAATAATAACAATATAAACAGTCTTTTTGCATATTTCCTTACTAACAATAAAAAAAAATTTATTTGAGAGCATTGCCTTTAAATATTAGCTATAAAATGAAAATGATTAAAAAAAATTGCTAGCTCCTACAATTGATAATTATTAATAATGTTCCTATAAAATATGTATAATAAATCATTACTTGAATTCTGCAGTATCTTTTTTGAATATTTGTTTTTAATTTAATCATTTCTTTAACTTCTTATTGCTTATCTGTATTATTCCAACTTTTTATTGTTTATTTTTATTTCTTTTCAATTCTAACATAATGTTAACATAATTGTTAGAGTTTTTAGTGTATTTTGTCTAGCAAAATTTTCATTACTGTATTCTTAATTTTTTGCAAAAAATTTAAAATTGCCTGCCATTGTGATTTATGTGTGTTCTGTTATAATTTTAATTCACCAGACATCTTAACTTGCTGCAGTTTAACCAGTATTTGGGTAACTAACCCAGTGTATTTTACGTTATGCTTGCCTTTAGCTTGCCTTTGTTTGTTAAAGGCTTAAAGTAATTGAGGTTATACTGCTCTGCGCATTGCTCTTAGAATGATTTCACTGAGCTTCTTTCTCATATTGTTTGAGGCGAAGATTTGCTAATTATTTGAATTCCGAAGTGGGGGAGATGAGAACGCAACACTGGTGGAGAAACCATAAAACCAAACTTGAAAAGCTTACACAAATCAAGTGGAGCTTATAATTTGATTTAATTAATCAAACCACTAGAAATGACTACGTAATATGCAGAAAAGACAAGTTAAAAAGGTTGAATAAACTTTGTTACCTAAACGAGATACTAACCCTTAGGTTTGATGATTCAATAACGGGCGGGATGTTCAATTTCAATTGTTGATATGACAATGTAGCTTTAGGATCCGCTGATATGAACCAATATTTGGCAATATTACGCACAATTGTGTACAATACTCTACTCTATTATCTACACAATCAACTACTATCATATATAATCATTTCTACCTCGTTGATTGTTTATATATATTATTCGGTAGAGACGTTTACTTGTATTAAGAGACGTTGTTCTAACTAAAAGTTCTTAGTTGTAAGGTGACCAACCGTCCTTCTTTAGGGAGAACAGTCCTCTTTTATAGGTCCTGTCCTTTCTTGAAAACAGTCCTCCTACTTGTCATCCTTTTCAATATTTTAATATTGATCTGTTAATTTCTGTATTCAGAGATGAACCAAACATGTTTCCAATACATCGAAGAATAGTCTGAAACAAATATCACAGTTTTCAACGGTGTTTTTTGACTTCATCACAAGAAAATTGGGCAGATATAGAAGACTGTGTTGATTTTTTTATCAAAAGAAATTTCTGATATTAAAATCGCTGACAATGGTTTGTTAGAAAAAATTGGAAGACTTAATGTATATTTAAATTATAATAAATTGAAACAATTGGAAAATCAACACGCTGAAATTGATGAAAGATGGGTTGAAATACTTAACCATTTCAAAAATGAATACATTCCATATGAAAATTTAGTTATTCTTTTTTTGAATTTACGTTCTGCTGCCCCAGAACTAATGCACCAGTTGAAAGAGTCTTTTCAGTTGGTAATTTTTGGACAAGTGAGAAATGAAGATTGAATGTTGATATTTTAGCTGCAGAGTACTTACAGTAAAGATAAAGGATATTTTTTGCTTCGAAATTTCCAATATATATATATATATATTAGAAAATAATATATTGACAAACAAAAAAAATTCATTCAATAAGAAAATACTCGTTTAAATAAATAATTAAAAGGGATGTAAGCATATTTAGTGTATTTTTGTTTGAATTAATAAAATGTTTCATATATTTACGATGCAACATTTTCTTAAATTTTTCGTCCTCCTTTTCATTGTAAAAAGACTGGTCACCTGGTCCCCTATAGCAAAAAGTTAGTGAAAAGTAAATAGGCTTTGAAAATTACTTATCGCTTTTAGCATTTATAGATCCCTTATACATATATATAGGAAAATGAATATGCAAGGTGTGATACTTAGCAGTTTCAAGTGACAAAATGCAAATGATGGAAAAAATAATTACGGAACAAGTATAGCTTTGAAGACGAAGAAAGAGAAAAAAAAAGGAGTACTTATAATTGTTTAGTACTAAATGCTATTCAGTTGACCAGAAAACTATCCTTAATAAAGAGTGTTTTTTTTCCAGGTATAGAAGTTTAAGTTGGCATTACTTTCCAAGATGGCGACCGATTTAACAGCTGTCAAGTGATTTATTCTCAGTTTGGTTTGGCAATTCATCAAAACAATCATCAAGCAAGGCGTAGATTCGTCGAATGGGCCCAAAACGAGATTGCCGTTGTTCCCGATTTTCATAAGCGAATTTGGTTTAGCGATGAAGCGCACTTCTGGTTGAATGGCTACGTCAACAAACAAAACTGCCGCATTTGGAGTGAAGCTAATCCACAAGTGTATGTCGAAACACCGTTACATCCAGAAAAACTGACTGTTTGGTGCGCTTTATGGGCTGGTGGAATCATTGGTCCGTACTTTTTCAAAAACGATGAATGCCACAACGTTACAGTCAATGGTGATCGGTATAGAGCCATGATTACTAACTTTTTCATTCCTGAATTGAACAATCATGATGTCCAGGAGCTGTGGTTCCAACAAGACGGCGCAACATGTCACACAGCTCGTGCCACAATCGATTTATTGAAAGACACGTTTGGTGACCGCCTAATTTCACGTTTTGGACCTGTGAATTGGCCTCCAAGATCTTGTGATTTAACACCGCTAGACTATTTTCTGTGGGACTATGTAAAGTCATTGGTCTATGCGGATAAGCCACAAACGCTTGACCATTTGGAAGACAACATTCGCCGTGTTATTGCCGATATACGGCCACAAATGTTGGAAAAAGTCATCGAAAATTGGACGTCCAGATTGGACTACATCCGAGCCAGCCGTGGCAGTCCTATGCCAGAAATCATATTTAAAATGTAATGCCACAAGAATATCTTTCGAATAAAAAAAAAATTCATGTCAATCGAATAATTCATCGTTGTTTTATTGCAATTTTAAGTTCTATACCTCTAAAAAACACCCTTTAATTGTTTAGTACTAAATGCTATTCAGTTGACCAGAAAACTATCCTTAATACAAGAAAAAAAAAGTTTAGCTATGTGTAATTGGAAATTGATTTTCAAAGTTGGTACACGAGATAATAACAGAAGGGATTTAAATTGTCTCTGTAGAACAAATTACTTCTTTCAAATTGTAGTAGGCTGATTCTGAGAAGTTGAGAGAAGCGATTGTAATATTACCACGTAATAGTCAAAGTAACTTATTCACAAATAAATTTTAGAAAAATTCATGTTTCTGCAAAGCTATACCCTTTGTCACAGAAAAGGTGAAGACTTCATGTGCGAGTGAATATGCTATTTTCATTTTATTAAACAAAAGTATGAAGTAATTTCGTGAATAACATTAACGTTTAATAACATAACATTACATTTTAATTCTGGTAAGGTCTATGAAATGATTTTATATGCTATTCATACATTCGGCAATAATTTGTTATTCATACAAAGAATTATTGTTTTATAATTATTTAACGCAATTCGATACGATTACACCCACTAAGCAGTGATTGCTTTTTTGCGCACTCTTCTTCATGAAATCTAATTTTCTAAGGAATTCCTCATATTACTGTAAATAAAATGTTTATCAAGCTAAGCCATAATATTGCATTGATTTTACTTTTACTTATAGATAAAAGTAGTAAGTTATTTCTGATTGAATTTATAAAGAATTTGGAGGCACAGGTATTTAAAAAATGCAAGAGCTGTGCTACAATCTAAAAATTAAAAGCAAGAAGCAGAGACATATAAACATATTTAGTTGATAGTATTCAATAATACTATTTTGAAATAAAATAAGAAAATGTTACTGATGCGTGCGTAGTTATTTATGGAAATACATAATATAGAGAATTTCGGGCAATCCAAAAAGACAATGAATTATATGTATGTATTGTCAACTATATGTATGTTATTATGTAAAAAATATTTCCCCTTTGGTGTAATGCTAGTTTTTCAGAACTTGTTCATTTGTTTCGCATCATTGTTACAAGTCTTAAAATATTCTGTTTAAAAAGTCTTTTTTAGTGTTCTAAGATAATAAAACAAATAACTAAAAAGACATAATTCTTTTTTAGACTTTATTTAGATGTTTTTTATATTTTAATACTACAACCTCTGTTTGGGATGGGGATATTTCTACTAAATTGTACATAAATGAATAAAAAATGCATGCTGAATTTAAATGTTGCTCAATCCATATCATCACTCTTTACGCAACAATTATGTCCATAATTGACAGGTACCATTCAATGATATTTCAAGGTCAGCGTGTTTGAATTCGTTTAGAAAGAGATATGCTGCCAAGCAACCGCCTCTGAAGTCCAATTTGGAGAAGACATAAAAAAAAGTCTGACGGGAGCACTTTAGGCTTTCGAGTTCAAGATTTTATTTTTCTTACCATTCAATATATTCTCGACCAACTCTCTTAGCTCAAGAAGACTTTTCATTTCTTTTTTTTCCTGATTTTACAATTTTTCTAGATATCGTACTTGCTCTTAGATTTTATCGAATGAATCTCGCTAAAAAAAGAAAGTTCGGTCCAGGATGTGGAATGTTAAAAGATTCTGAGTTGGCGTATTCAATTCTTACTTCTATGTTTATGTTGTTGAAAAAATAATTCTGGACTTTTGTGAAAAATGTTTAGAAATTTTGGCTATTTATTCAGCTAAAAAATTGTAGAGTTTTAAATTATGACATTTTTTATATCGTAAGAAAATAAGAATTTAGAAAAAAATAATAAAAATAAAGCAAAAAGGAACGGAATAAAATCTATTTGTAATTCTTTTTTAAAGTATTTTAACTCTTTCAAAATTTGATTCATTTAGAATATTTCTTTTCGAGCTGTTTTAAAGATAGGAATGTATAAATGATACTGTTCCAAATTTAACTGAAAAAAAGCAAATCTCAAAAATTTTGTTTTGCTGTTTTAGTTTTTTAATCTTATAATATATTAAGATTATGGGTTTCGGGATATAACTTGCACTAAAATTTTAAAGAACCACAAATGCTGTTGCACTGTTTTCAGATAATAAGGTTTTGAGAAGCAATGCAAAGTTTTTTTTAAGGCCGTTGGACAATTGAAACTTTTGACTTCTCCTTGAGCTCAATAAATAATGCTTAGTATATAAAAACACATTCAAAACACGGGTCAAAAATTCCGGAAAATAATGTTTAAACTATTTCCCCTAATTGGCCGGAATTCCGATTTATCTAGAAATAATAAAGTGCTTTTATTCACAGCCGTTATGCGTCCCATTTTATCATATGGGTGCCCAGTGTGGGGATACGCCGCTAAAACTAATATTAATATCCTAGATACTCTACAAAATTCAACAATCCGAATGATCGTTAAAGCCTCAAGGTACATGAGAAATGACGACATTCGGAAAGCTATTAAAATCAACAGTTTTAAATTCTACATCCAGAAAATAGCTAAAAAATTCTTCAACTCTCTGTAATTCACTAATAATAGCAATATGTTAAACTTAAATACCTATAATCTTCATGATTTAACTAAAAGACCGAGAAGAATTCTTCTCGACTCTTACAATCCACCATAAATTTTTTAATCTGTGCAATTTTTATTGCACAACTATTGCAAAATTTTTAATCCTATATTTATTTTTATTTAACTTCTTAAATTTTGTCGTATCCCCACCATCTGGGCTTGCCCCTCCCTCTTAGTCTTAATTTTCTCTTTGAGAGACTTGAGCAGCCTATGAGAGTCGATTTCATCACCCGCCATGCACCAATAAGAGAGCTTCCTTTCAGCTCTCCGCCATGAACTCAGAAATCCGCACAACCCAGGAAATAACTCTAACAATTGGCTCGACCAATCAACTGCTTCCTACATGCTAGCAGGATACAACCCACAGTCGTTCCACATATATTTTTCGGATATGGGATGGAGGCTCGCTTCGCGAGCCATATGCCCAGAATTGTCACCGTAGTATATAAAAACAGTACTTTTCCATTTCGCCGGCGTAAATCTCACCAAGTTGGAGTTATTGGAGGCAACACACAATATACACAAAAAATATTCATAAATATTAATTCTCATTGGATTTTCATCCATTTTTGGTGCATTGTAAAAAAGACGTTACTGATAAGAAAGGACCGCGATTTGTTTAAAAAACTTAGTGCTGAAAGGTTACAAGCAAAAGTATTCCGTTTGGAATCATTTGTACCATTTTTGGCGACTTTATCGTTCACGCCATTGAAACAGAAAAGTACAATAAAATTTTTTTATTGCATTTATAAAATTATATTTATTATTTTTTGTGGATTTTTCTCTTCATTTACAGAAATATTAGTAATATATTAAGGACAAAACAAAAATCTGCGCTTCATAGAATATTTTATGACATCTAATTAACATATATAGCTTATATGAATACTAAAATATAGGTTTGAATCTCATCTCAAAAACTTGACAAGTTTATACATTTTTTTACATATTTTTTTTTTTACTTTCATGTTACGAACCGTTATATCGTGCTATATCCCATCATAAAACTTTCAACGGAAGAAATGACTTTTTTGATCATGGTTTTGCGATCGCGTGAAAAACATCCGGCAAGAAAAAAACTTTCTGCTCAATTTTATCTGATCTATACTTTTGGCTTCAGACCTTTTTCGGCCATTTATAACAGAATTATGTATTGAATAATATTAGCAGTATTACTATTTGAAGAGCAATTTTTTAGTCAAAATTTGATAAGCAATAATTAATACCTTATGATTAGAATAATAATCTACGTATTGATTCTAAATGTTGTGTTTTATTTTTTGTAAGCGTATATAAAAAAACTTAACTTTAATGTACTGCTCGAAATTGTACGGATAATTATAAAATAGGTTGCAAGAAAAGTATCGTTTTAATTTCCCAGGAAAAAATAGAGGAGAGAAATTAATGTTATAAACCAGTAAGTTTGATCTAAAATGAAGTAAAGTTTTTATCTAATTAAATTTTATATAAAACAATGGAAAATCGCTTGAATTGAATACAGAAAAATTCGAACATATCACCGAAACTCATTTATTTCGGGTTTTAAGCTACTTTCCAATACAGATAATAATTTGAATAACGAATAATAAAGAAGAAATATTTTGAAAAAAAAATGTAAAATGACAAGCATTGTCTTTGGAGAATTTTTTCTTTGTATTTTGACGAGTAAATGAGATATCAAAGAAAATATATAACCTACCATTGGTTGAACTTATGAAGATAGGTAAGCGAATCTTTTTATCCAAAGCTGGAGAGTTTATTTATGGAATGCGCATTTTCCCCCTTTTCAACTCTTATCAGCACCATTTTCTCATGAAATATTTTTACACCCATTCTATGAAAACTCTTGTTGATGGACGAAGATTTTTTTCCCCTTTCACAATTTTTATATTTTTGCCGCCACCTTTTCTTCCAGAAAAGTTGCAACACACAATTCGTTAAAATTCTTTCGTTAGGCTTAGCATTTTTTTTACTACTCCAAACAGTCATCCACTTTGACGTGTGAAGAGAGGGGAGAGGGGATGGTATGGAATTTGTTAATTCAATAAATATTCCTTGTCTCTGGCATTTTTTTCACGCGGTTTTTTCCTCTCTAGTTGTGTTTACTCTAATTTTTTTTCTCAGGGAATGTTTCACGATTATGATTTTATCTATGCGTCAGCAACTAAAATGAGATGTTACAGCGATGATGAAGTTTTTTTTTTTTTTTTTTTTTTAAGATAATGCGCCAATAAAGAAGAAAAGAAATGTAGGGAAAAAAACATTCCATGTTCTTTTTCGAACAAGAAATTTTGAAAAATGAACTATAAATTATGACTTGTCTTAATAAAAGGCATAATGAAAATGATAAGGAACTGTCTTTTAAGAAAAAATTATACAAATACTTTTTTTCTAAATTTTGCATCCACAAGTATTGCATCACCTATAAAAAATGTATAATTATAAAAACACATAGAACGAGTTGGGATAAAATTCTAAAAAAATGTTTAAAGAACTACAAAAGCTAAGCAAGAATTATTGTTGGGTAAAGATAATTATATAATTAATTAAGTTTTAATTAGAAATATTAATCATGCATTTTGTGTGTTTTTTGTGCGTTTTTTTGACAGTTATTCGTGTTATTTTAAAGTATACAAACATTGAAATACAGGTTTCGAAACAAATTCGAATTCAGTATTTTAAATTTTGTTCCCTTTATGAATAAAAATTTTACAGGTTTTCTTCTAGCATTAAGTACATGTTCTTTTGTGACTTCTGAAAATACTTCGAACACAATTAATTAATTTTCTGAAATACTTTATTTAGCTCTAGACCAAAATTATATGAATCATATTTCATCAAGGAAAAAAAAGAATCATTACATTTAAATTCATTTTATTAAAAATTATTGAAAACGAGTGTATTTCATTTATTTATTAATAATAGCTTCTTCCATTGCATTCAGTTAATTAAATTTACTTTTGAACTACTAAATAATCTAAACAATTTACACTTTCATTTAAATGTTTTTTTTTTATTTTAATGATTTTTGACAAATTTAGAAATTTTAATGATAATATATGTTTAATGTTCAATAACAAAAAATATTTTTATGTCTATTTTCTGCAATTCAATAGCTTTAATTTTCAAGTCGTTTTGTTTTCATTAAAAATTCCTGAATATATTTGCTTAAATTTAGAGTTTTTTCTTTCATTTTAAAATTCTGTCTTTCTCATCCATGTTTAAAATTATTTAAATTTTACTGTATTATCTTAAGATTTTTTTTTGTTTCAATAAACAGACAAATAAATCATCAATGGACAGTTAACTTATTAACAATAGTACCTTTTAAATTGTCAACAAACATATTCTGGTTTTATTTACTGTTTCTGAAACTTAAAATTTTTATTCTCGATAAAGAAATGAATGATACTGATTTAGATTTCTTATTCAAATGGAAATAATAATGTTTCTATTTAAAATTTAAGCATATCTAAGAGGAAAAAAGTATTTTTTAATGATTTAGAAAATTTGAAAATAATTAGAGAATTTTTTTATGCGTGTGTTTAAAAATATAAAATTGAAAAAAAAAACAACTTTACTTAAAATTCTGGTTTTCCCTAAAATTTGTTAAGTGTGTTGCGTTTACCCCTGTTATAAAATAATAATAAAAATATTATAAATTATTATTCTGAAAATGAATATTTTTTTGTAATTTTAAAATACATACTTTTTTTTAAAGCTTTTAATGTAAAATTTTTAATGAACATTGATAACCTTCATTGAAAAATTAATTGTTCAGATTGATACACTTCTAAGAAAATAACCTTTAAAATTGATTAATTAGAACTTTCTTTAAAATTCTCTTTATTTAAAAAAATGATTGTACGTGTATAGTTAGAATGCGAAAGATGGAGACATTTTAAATTTCCTTTTATTTCGCAACACTAATCGAATAAAAAAATTACATTCTTATTAAAATGGGACATAATTGGATAATTATATATGAGTTGCCCAGATGAGAAGTGGACATATACGATTGCGTCAGAATGAGTGCAGCTATAGAAGAGCTACTAAACAGGGACACGAAGGATGGTAGGAAGTATAAACCGCATAGGTTGTTTTATATTGAAACCTGTTAAGTGGTAGAAGATATTAATCCAGTGCTTCTCAAACTTTCAGTATACGTGACCCACTATTCAATCATCATTTTCATCGCGCCCCCTCCATACAATAACAATGTATTAAATTCAATAATACTATACTTTGACACTAAAGCTACAATACGACTTTAACCTCTTATGTGCCACCGACGTATATAAACGTCTCGCTCAGCCGAAGCATTAATTTTCTCGACGTATATATATGTCTTTCCGAAGTACGATCTTTTCTGTGCAGTGCTATCCATAAAAGTATTCCAAAGGCTTTAGAATGCAATAAAAGGACCTTAACAGTGTTTGCGAAGGATTTACTTATTTCAGACGATTTGCTTATTTACTTCTTTTCTCCTCCTCCTCAAAATACGCTCGTCTACGTGGTAAACGGTGGCATTGCGGACCAAATCACGTAACTTTTAATCAGCAGTTAAAGAATTATATAATTATAAACCGCACAAATTATCAAGATAAGTGTTAGTAAAGAGTGTTTTTTTCCAGGTATAGAAGTTTAAGTTGGCATTACTTTCCAAGATGGCGACCGATTTAACAGCTGTCAAGTGATTTATTCTCAGTTTGGTTTGGCAATTCATCAAAACGATCATCAAGCAAGGCGTAGATTCGTCGAATGGGCCCAAAACGAGATTGCCGTTGTTCCCGATTTTCATAAGCGAATTTTGTTTAGCGATGAAGCGCACTTCTGGTTGAATGGCTACGTCAACAAACAAAACTGCCGCATTTGGAGTGAAGCTAATCCACAAGTGTATGTCGAAACACCGTTACATCCAGAAAAACTGACTGTTTGGTGCGCTTTATGGGCTGGTGGAATCCTTCTTCAAAAACGATGAAGGCCACAACGTTACAGTCAATGGTGATCGGTATAGAGCCATGATTACTAACTTTTTCATTCCTGAATTGAACAATCATGATGTCCAGGAGCTGTGGTTCCAACAAGACTGCTCAACATGTCACACAGCTCGTGCCACAATCGATTTATTGAAAGACACGTTTGGTGACCGCCTAATTTCACGTTTTGGACTTGTGAATTGGCCTCCAAGATCTTGTGATTTAACACCGCTAGACTATTTTCTGTGGGGCTATGTAAAGTCATTGGTCTATGCGGATAAGCCACAAACGCTTGACCATTTGGAAGACAACATTCGCCGTGTTATTGCCGATAGACGGCCACAAATGTTGGAAAAAGTCATCGAAAATTGGACGTCCAGATTGGACTACATCCGAGCCAGCCGTGGCAGTCCTATGCCAGAAATCATATTTAAAATGTAATGCCAGAAGATTATCTTTCGAATAAAAAAAATTCATGTCAATCGAATAATACATCATTGTTTTATTGCAATTTAAAGTTCTATACCTCTAAAAAAACACCCTTTATAAGCCCATGGGATCATTGATAATTATCAAATTTGTTCTTTTAACTTAGTATAGTTAAATTAATAATAAAACATACATTATACACTTCCGAGGGACACAAGAGTTTTGAAATGTGCACGAACTGTTCTTCTGAGCCAGCCACGCCTGCTCACATCCTCGAGTGCCCAGGGCTCACCAAGCAGGACTTAGCAGACGTTCCCTTGCTGGTTTTGGACTATCTGAACGTGTTTGTTGTCATGTGGACATGGTCTGCTACCAATGGAAGCGTGCAACAACAACCACATTATACACTGCTGATACATTAATAAGTGTTTTATATCGGTGTAAATGTGTATTCTATATTTTATTATATCATAAAGTATTTTGTTTGTTTACTTTCAGTAAATTAATAAATTTTTAAACGACCTTAAGTTTTCGACTTTTCAATAGGTCCGCGCCCCCTTGTAGAGTTATCACGCCCCGAAAGGAGCGCGTGCCTTACAGTTTGAGAAACGCTGAATTAATCGAAAACAGAGTTGTGCCATATAAGGATGCGTCTATATCGGAACAATGAGCGGTAGTACGGTTTCTCATCGCAGGAAGTGAGTTTGCAGCGGACATCTATCGACGAGTAGTGGCAGTCTATGGCGAGCACTGTTCAGCTCAAATGTCTTGGAACAGTTGGTTTAAAAGTTTTAGAGAAGGGCAGAAAACGATATCGGATCTCCATGACAATACTCGCCCCCACATGTCTCCCCTGATACCAAAACAACTTAAAAAATCCGTTGGGAAATATTAGAACACCCGCCATACAGTCCGGATTTATCACCCTATGATTTCTAGGCCTTTAGGCCACTCAAGACGTTTCTATTTGGACGATGAAGTGAAGGAAGCTTGACAGGACTTCCTTAAGAATCAACCACGTTCTTTCTCGAGTGAAGACATGAAACCTGCTGCCGAAACGATGGGACCTATGCTACAATCCCCAGAGGGATTTCTGTTGATTTCCAATAAAATCTTTCTTTTTTATTGAACTTTTCCTTTTTCCCCCTTTCCCCTTTAGCCAAACATTTAAGTAGCTTTAGAGAAAGATGTTAATTCAAAACTGAATCATACTGAAATTAAATTTTTCAGTCATGTGAAGATAGTCTTAAATAGAAATTTCGCAATTACTGAGTACTTTTGTATGGTACAATGAAGGTTTCTACAGAAAAACACACATTTGTACTACATTCAGAATTTAAATCACTGCTCTTATTTTTCGTACTTCAACAATTTGAAAAATGAAGTACTAACTTGAGTTGTGTTTGAGGGGAAGGGGGTCGTCCAAAAAGTTGAGAATAAGAGAGATTCATAAAATCTTTTGCTAATTACAGTTGGAAAATTCGAGACTGATGTTTATTACATAAATTTCAAATTATAAACAATAGAGGATGTGGTAACATTACTGGTAATCTTATCTCGAATCAAACTCACTGAAAATTTAAAAAGAAGTTTGATATAGGCATCACAAATCAAAATAAATCTTGCAATTAAACACCAAATCCTCCTCAATAAGATGAATTTTCTTTCGTAATATTTTAAAATGTATTAAGATTTTGTGACAGGGCTTTATAGCGCCCTCTATTAATCCTCTTGGGGAATCTTTGGGGGCCAGAATGGCATTTCATTCGAACCTTCTCAAGAAGAAAACGCGATGTGTAGATTAGGAAGGATTATATATATATTGGAGCTTTTGCAATTGCAAAGAGATCGGCTGGAGGCCCGAGAGTATTATAGGAGCCATATAGAAGTCGGTTAGAAGCCAGAAGGTGAATAGAAGCTGGATCAAGTTTGGTAATAATAATATATAGAAGATAAAAGCTTGGTTGAGGATTGTCGTGTGATAGCTGTAAGAGCTTGCTTATTAAAGTTTAATTATAGAGCGGACTCTAGATAGTTAAGGAATCGGTTATAGATAAATATTCGGAGGTTAATTTATCATAAAGATAGTGAGTAGGACTTAATGCGCTCTTTGCTAAGAATTGTTAATCACGTCATATCATTCCTGATCGTTTTCCTCTAAGTAAGACTTGTGTTGCATTGTTTAATATATATTAAGGTAATAATAAACTAATTTTATATTATGGAAGGTTCGAGTGGTCAATCTGTTATCCCTACAAATCTAGGTCACGTGGATGAAGAGATGATACCCCAGGGACGCGGGGCATAACAATTTTTATAGGATTGCACCACGGGAACCTAGTGGTCATGAACGTGTCATGAGTTCAAACCCCAGTGCCACTGCAAACCTGCCGTGTAGAGGGGTTGGTGCACGTTAAATCTACAGTGGCCTAAAGTCCTCTCATCGACTAAGTTTAGTAGTTTGAAGAGAAGGTGTTGCCAGCTCAGGTGTCGTCTTCGTCACTTGATAGTGGTCCATCTCCAATAGCTCTCGTGTTTCTTTACATTGCGACGTTAATAAACATTCACTTCCTTAATTAAAACAAAATTAAGCCAATTACATTACAAGCATATTTAAAAAAATGATAGTTTAAAAAAATTAGAAAGCTCTCTCTTTTATAGTTATTCGAATTAAAGAGTAAAAAATAATTCTTAATACAAGAATAAAATTATTAGTGGGAAAATTAATGTAATTGCTCGATATGAATTGTTATAATCTTTTACTAGTCCCATTCTGAAATGCTGAGTTAGCGTAAAAATGTTGTACAAAGCACCTCACGCTTTTACCAAAATGACATTAATTTTCTCGTTAATCATTTTATTCTTATATTAAGAATTATTTTTTACTCATTAATTCGATTAACTATAAAAGTGTGTCTTTTAGTTTTTTTTTTAAAAACTATAATTTTTCTTCTTTTTTTTATTTCAGTCTACAATAAAAGCGTGCGTTTTTAGTTTTTTAAACTATCATTTATTTATTTCCATTTTCAGAAAAACGAGGCAGTTATTATTTTTTTTTTGGTAAGAAATTTCTGACGCATCCTTCCCCCTTTTTCCACATAAAGAACCTTTTTTTTTGTTGTACTTGTAATAATCATGAGCGTTTTCACTTTAGAGTTGTAACTTAATCTTTTAGTCACTACATCTGAAATTAGTTGCCAAGTCTGAAAATGGGTTCTGGAATTATTCTCCAAATCTGGAAATGGGAAATTGTTAATCCTGATGATCCTGATCAGGACAATGGAACAAAATTTCAAATTAAACTGGCTATCTAAAGTGGGTAAAAAGGGAGTTCAAAGGTTCCGTTGAATATAGGTGAAGCTAATAAAAGCGTGTTAAAAGCTCCAATAGCCTTAATTTAAAATATAAAATCCTCCAATAACTATACTTTAACTTATACCCTTTCTTAATGTCGTGAAAAGTAAGACTTTATGTTTAAATTTCACAATAGGATTTGAATAAATGTGTTTAGAATACATTTTCTACAATTTTTAATGAGTTTTAGAATGCTAAATAAACTCCGTAATATTTCAGATAATGAATTCTTGTACTCAGTGAGAATTTCTGCATCCTATTTTTAGTTTCAAATTAAGCGCGCCTTGTGGCAAATAAGCTTCTTTACTTTTGTTCTCAAATGTCTTTCCTTTTCATCCTGTAGATCCTTTTGTTTAAAATTCGAATTTTTTTTATTCGAACAGATTAAATATTTGAATATCCATCAAATATTTATATTCCTGTGATTTTCAAAACTCTTTTAGATAAATTGACGGAAATGTATTTTAATGAAACAAAAGATACATTATGCAAGAATTAACTTCCGATGAGTCAATAAGGTTTTGAAAATATTTTTATATTACATATTCTTTTCGTTAGTTAAATCAATAGAGAATTTATGCAGTATTTTTATGAATTGTTACAAAGTACTGATAATTAAGCTGTATTTTTTATTTGATATAATTATTTTCCAATTTATTGTTACAAGAACATGCATAGCTGAAGATAAATTAAGGTATAATCTAATTTTCAGTTTTCGAAGTTTCAACCTTTATTCGTATTACGGTTGTAGTTCTAGAATCATAAGAAAGCTTGACTCACTTAAATTTAATTACAATAATGATTTTCTAGGTTTTCAGTTTGAGAGACAAACTAGAAATGCATTTCTCTGCTTCAGTTGAGCAGAATAATTTAAAGGAATAATAAGACTAAAAGAATTACAGTTAAATAATTCACGTAGCGGGGATTTATTCTAAATTTAAGGGGATCCGGCATGTCCATTGGAGCCTATGTTAAATTTCGTAAGTTTATGTACCTTTTTCTTAGGAACTACTTCTCATAAATACAATTTTTACAGTATGTCATGTGTACTATCAATAACACTTTAACAAAGGGTTTTGTCTTTTTGTTAACAATTAAATTAATCATGAATTTTTAAAAAAATTTCCAATTTTTTTCTCTCCTAAAATTATGTTTAAAAAAGCCATATCTAAAAACGTTTGCAAGATATATCTAATCTCCTCCATTAATATATTTAAACATGTTAAAAGTCTGCTCACTGAAAATTTTAGGATTATATAATCAGTAGTTTTTGTGGAAAAGGTACATAAATTGAAAATTATTACATTTTGAGAAAACAGACCTTAAATTAAAAATTTGTAATTTTTTTGAGCATTTATTTTTTTTAGTACTTTCCAGAAGCATATGATGCCTTTTTTAACTCTCTGCTCTTACAAAAGATTTTTCTAATTTTCTTTTTTCAACCATTTTTTACAATTTTCCCTTTTTTGGTATCTTAAGATGCTTTCGTTGGGTTACCCAAATCCTACGTGTATCTAGTTTTTTGAAACACAGCACACAGTTATAGCTTGGTTCAATATCACAATGTTTTAAGATCATTAATTTTGCTACATGACTCTTATTGAACTGTGCAATAGTCATATTTACCCCTAATTTCCGAGTTTTTAATTCCATAAATGTAGATCTTGGGATCACTGACCCTATTGTGTTATTAACTGACTCACATTTGGATTCTGGGTAATACTCTGTGGGTTCCATATAAACATTTTCTTAACATAGGATCACTTAGAGCTCTAAAAATTGGCTTCATTTAGTTCATTATGTTGTATGTGTTTATAATCATAGTACTTTTCGTTACATTCAGCCCCTGCCTTTTGAAACTTGCACCATGCATTTATAATCGCAGGATACAGTCCTTGTTGAGAGTTCTCGTTTCTGAAAACAGAAGATAAAAATAAACAGCCCAAATAGAAGTTTTCATGCTCTGTAGATTATTGATATTATTTCTAATAGCCGTACTATAATATCTTTGAACTTTTGATATTAAAATGTCGTTGAGTCGGTTACGACCTCTTAGGCGTTTACCATCATTTAACTTTTTCTCTGTTTCGCTCTTCAGATCCAAAAGAAGTATACACATACATTTTTGAATAAGCCCAATACACTGTATCCGACTTTTCCACTTGAACCTCATGTGTATTCGTGCTCATCAGAAACTTAGGCAATGGGGAAACACAGCTGCTCCTAGCAGAGCTCATTTGATGCTCGTCTCTCTCTCAAGGAGTAGCTTCATTTAAAATATATAAAAATACTTCTAATTATTGTATTTCCTCATATCGTGTATCATTTTAAACAGAAATATTTGAACTTTTAGAAAATATAAAAATGTGAAAATCTATAATTTTTCGAAAATTCCTGTGCCAGTCATCGTACTCTTTTATCTGAGTGATAACTAATGTGTTTTTCTTGGGTTTTTTTAAAGAAAAGAGAACAATTTAAAAATTAATATATTAATTCGATAGCGCACGCGCTTGCGTCTGAGAACGCCAACATATACTAAACTAAAAAACACACACAAACAGCAATTAAATATCTCTTTGCTCGTTTGCCTAAATAATAGCAGAAAATGTAGGTTTGCTAAAAGAAGTAGAGGACAGAATAGATCTAACTCGTGAAAGAAAAGAAACTATATATCAAAATAAAAATAATTATATATAATGAATATATCCTTAAATGTATATTAACTACTCGTAAACAAATAATTCTTTAAATAACATAATGGAAAATTTAGGTTAAATAAACAACTGTTGTAACATATTTTACACATGATTAAAGACTTAGAAATAATTGTTATTTGATGACTATGTCTCAAACAGATGTTAAAATTGAGAAGTATGTACAGTGAAAATAATAACAGTATGTAACTTTTGAGCTCGATATCACAAATATTGCACAACAATATGAACATTCAGTCATATATTGATAACTCTTAAATGCTTTTAATTAAACCTTAAATTGTTTTTAGCTTTATATTTTCAACAGATTTATTTAATATCCCAATTAACATTTTACAAACAACAATATACTTAAAACAATATTTTAAAGAAAAGAAAGAAATAGTAAGGAAACAATTATGTGGGGCACAAAGCCGTTTAGCATTACCAAGTATAAAATTTAATGTAGAATAAAATCTTTTTCACCTCCAAACTCTAAATAAACTGTCGATTGAATTAAAGACATGTGATTACTTCATCAAGAGATATTCTAAATTTGACACGTAAAAACTAAATTTTAAATTTTTTTTACAAAAATATAAGTTAATATTTTTGAGTAATGCAAGTTAATTTAATGTTCTTTAACCCTAAAAATATATGACACGCAAGCATCAGAAAGAAATAATCTGTTCTCTTAATTATCTTTTTTCCTTTTAAGAAATGGCGTATAAACAGTCATTAAATGAAATGGGCTTTAAGTTTATATTATTAGAAAGTACGAAATATCATAGTAAGAAGAAGTAGATATAAATATAATTTCCAACGTCACTAAAATGGGACTTTTTTATCTCTAAGATTCATATAATAATGTTAAAATGTTTTTTTTAAACATAAAATGTTTTTCAGAAAAAATTGCTCAGGAAGAACAAATATTTTTCTTATACACATTCGTCACGAACACATTCAATAAAAATAAAATTAATTTTGAAAGTAATTCGTGTAAAACGAATATGAAACTAATCCATCCATTGAAAAGTTTTTCAAATATCACGTTTCGGTTCATAAAAAAGTAATCTGTCTTAATCAAACAATATATGTTTGTATTTGTAAGAAATATTTACGTAATTGAAGTACCCGTAAGAAGTAAAAGTAATCAGAATTCACGCATGAAAAATATTAAAGATCTGAGAAATGTTTGAAGAATTTATGTACTGAAATATATAGAAATAGTAATGCATTTTAATTATAACAGTTGTAATGGGTTGTCTTCGGTTCTTCCACTAATTCTCTAGGGCGGGGTTCGGAACCTTTATGGATCAACGTGCCATTTTTTTTAAAAAAAAATGTTTAATGAAGTATAGACGTGCCTTCAAATAATTTTGACTTGTGATTATTGAGAAAATAATAAAACTAAACACTAACAACTCAAAACTCTTTATTTATTTCGAAAAAAATACATTTTGCACCTTATAGTAGTAAATGTGTGTGTTTTAGTTATAGTGTAATTCAAAGTAAAATAGCATTAGTGTAATTTCTGCTGCTACTGATTAGATAAAAAAATAACATATTAAGATTGTAAGATGTTACTTTTAGCACAAAATGCACGCTGAACTGAAGTCATCTCCCAAACGGTTTCTAAGCGAGTTTTCAATGCTATTCATCTCTTAAAATAATGACTCGCAGGAGTGGGTGGATGAAAGTATGGTTAAAATAGCATGGCCCAGCTTCTTCAAACAGTTAAATGTATCTGGAATCGAATTCCATGTTTCCAAACTTCATTATTAGCATTTTTACTAATATTGCTTGTTAATCTTTCTGTTTCAATCAATTCCAACTTTCTCCTTTTTTCAACAAATTTTTGAATCCGTATTAAACTAGACTGTTAAATAATTAGCTGCATTTCAAAATTTTCAATTTCCAACCAATCGAATCAGGACAAGTCCAGTTTATTAAATGAGATCACATCAAGGTAGACACACACACACACACAAAAACTTGAGCGTTTCCGATAATTCTTTGAATTGAGAAAATCTCGCTGAAAACTGCGACTGATTACTCACATTTGTTCGTAATACTTCATACTGAACTTTGTTATTTTGAATTAAAATGCAAGCCTTTTTGATCGGTGGCGTGCCCAAAATATTGTGCCGCGTGCCAGTGGTTCACCATCTCTCCTCTTGGGAAAATACTTTTCAGACATTGCTTGATTGGATAACCTCTTTTTGTAAAGAAACCCTGATTTATGCAAAATAAAAATATTTAAAGTCAAGTGAATTGAGATTTCTAAGGACAGAGAAAGTGAAAACAGAGATTGAACGTGTTGTTCTTAGATTATAATATTTATATTTGAATCGTCACAGAGAGTGTGTTCCTGAATAAGAGATTGAAATCCATGCGGTGGAGTTTAAGAAATACAGTCGAATTTTTGCACTTATAGATAAGAGCTATTTTTTAACATTACGTTTATTTCGAATGGATTAAAACTGACCTGATCCATTAAGCTTTGATTGAAAAGGTAAAATAAAGGTTATTATTTTTTTTTTTGCTAATGATGTTCATAGTTCTATAATTCCTCACACCCAAGTAAGCAGAAGTTTGTTAAACAGTCTCTGGATAATACAGAAATATTTTCGACTAGATTTTTAACATTTATCCTAGTAAGTTGAAATAATCAAATCAATTATAAAGCAGTATTTGACCCCGTTTAAGTATTGTATATTCTATAATTAATTATTTATTTACATAGAGAATTTCGCTTTTTTAAGGCTGCTGATTGTAATTAAAATAAATTTCTTTAATATTTGTCCATTCATTTTAATATCTTATTGATATTCAAATTCTGCATTCTGCATTAAGAAAACATGTTTTATAACATGGTTTTTATTAATTTAATCGTTTAGCCTTTCAAACTACTATCATTTTAAAAATTGAATATTATTCGGCAAATAAGTCTTAGGTTAAAAATGCTTGTTAATTTCAGTTAACTAAAAGTTTATTAATGTATTTATTATTTCACTTTCATAAGCTGATGATTATTCTGGATTAAGCATAAAAAATCTAGAATAAAAAATCATGACCACTAACATAATACGTCCTCATTATTCATTAGAAGTCATATCAATTGTTTACGCTATTCACTTCGATAAAAGGGGAGCTTTGATTTATCAGACGTATCTGACGCTATTAGAAACATAACATGAAGACGTTACGTAATAAGATACATAGAATATGAATGTCATTTAGCTCGACTTACTATACTTGTAATAACCTATCTGTAATTTGTTGATTAATATAATTTTCTTTGTTATTTTAAGTAATACATTTAATGATTAATAATAAGATAATGAACAATTTAAATTTCTTATAATTTATGTCTAGTTTTTAATCAAATGTTATTTGGTAATTTTATTATTAATGATGAAAAAAAAGTCAAAATACACTTTAGGATGTTTTTACAATGTTTATGAAAACCTCTTTTTATTTGTTATCTATCTGAAAGATGGCTTGACGAAAGTTAATTTCAATTTGTAATATACTATTTTTTATATTCCTTTATATGCCTTTTTCTAAATTGTGCTGATTTGCATTTCCAAGTTAAAGGGTGAACTTAATGGAAAAAATAATAAATACTAGATTTGCATAATATGTTTTGCAGAAATAAATAATAATGAAATGTGCAAGATTTGCTTTAAAAAAATAATCATTGAAATTTTTGTATTATCTTTTTTAAGGAAATAAAAAGAAAAAAAAAGTTAGTTTCTAATTTAAAGAAAAATGTAAGAAAACCAATCCATTTCGACTGTCTTTTTAAAAATTTCATGAGCAAATTATGTCACGGTTTTTTAATCCGCATATTTATTAGAACTAGATATGCGGGCTTTAAATTAGCTTTAAATTAGACTGAAAAAATTAAAAAAAGACAATTGAGACAATAAAGTTAGAGAGGCAAATTAGACAATAGAACTGTAAAAATTAAGTACTGTTGTCAAACTCGTGCTACAAATAATCCTTTCAATCCAAATCTTTATTTACAGAATAGGGGTCTACATATGGGAGGAAATGCTAATTGTTTTACTTATCTATTTACATTATTTTTAAGTAGACCATGTTGACTAGGAATCCTACATTTTTTTATCATTATATAGATGATTTTATTCTTTTTGGTAAAAATGATGAATTGAAGTAAAATATTTCCTAAAATCCTGATTACCTTAACTTGATAAAGACTAACTTTAACTCAAACAAAGTTAAGTTATTGGATTTGTTCTTGCAAAAAATTGATAATAAAGTAATTTTTAACAATTATGACAATAGCGATAGATTTGTATCTTACATAATTAAAATACCTTTTTGGAATATCAACTTGAATATATCTATTTATAGAAATATTGTATTAAGTTTTTTTTACTTTGAAATAATAATTTAACGACTCATAAAATGGGAAAATTGCAAAGTATTATGAGATTTTTACATTATTCTCTGGATCATGATTATCCTATAAACTTCTTAAAAGCATATATATAAGTATATGCATCGTAAATACATGAATCATCTTTCAAATTTTGTTTCAAATGCACCACGTAACATTAGGATCTCAAAATCAACTTCTTAAAGGTCTAGTTCTGAAGCTTAAAATAACTTTTCTCACAATTTACGCTTTCATAAACATCTTATCCATTTTCAAATTTCACCATTCTTACACAACCAACCGTTTGTTTTGACATAGAGTAATGGTGACGTGTCACATTTCTCATGTATTAAAGATCTCTACTTAGTCAATAATAATTCTTCGATGTTTTCAAGATTCTCAATTCCTTGATTTTGGTTATTAATACAACTTTTTTAGGAATATTTCTATGACTTTTTTCAAACGTTAAATTAGTTAACTTTTCATTAATTTATTTTGAAGTTTTTGCTTATCATACTTTTTTTTATTTTTGAAATTTTTCCATATTAGATTACCAAGTAACAAAAGGGGAAGTTTTATACCATCAAACAAGTTCGACTCCGCTTATTCGGTCGTAAGTCTGACATTAGTTTCAGCTTGCAGGCTCCATTCATGATTTTTGTTTCAATATGTTTTCTATTTCTTTTATATACTTATATTTCAATACTTTGGTGAATTTTTGATTTTATTATTTCTTTATATTTTTAACTGTGTCTTATGTGTTTTCTTCTTAAATATCTATGTATCAAAAAAGGACATATCATCCAGTAAGTCAATTATTGAAAAACTTTATGTGATTGAATTTATCATATGCTTTTGTGTTTATTAAGAAATATGTAAACCCCTCTAATTTTGAGCGAGATTGTTTTTTTAATAGAAGAGGGAGTGTGTTTGTAACTATATTTATGCCTTTAAAAATGAAATGTATTATATTATTGAAAAAAAATATTGCAGCTACTCTTTCTTAAATTAATAAATTGTTCCTCAAGTTGAATTTTGAAATAAATGATTTTAAGCCCTGTGAAAAATCAATTATATGCGGCCATGTTTTTTGTCCTGTCATTTATACAAATTAAGATTAAAATATGCAATTTATGAAGCAAATACAAAAACTTCAACCACTCTTTTCTATTGTACATCTTATTCAGAAAGCGGTTATTTTTCTTCTCACCTTTTTATAAACATTTTCACCAGTAACAACTACGTGTGATGATACTACAGCTTCGTATCTTAATGAACAAGGCGCTTAGTTTATAAGAATAACTTGTATAACATATATTTATAAGGGATTATTTGATAAAATTAGGTACATTTTGTGAAATCCTGAAGGTATCCGACTACGTTAGGAACCGTGATTTTTCAAAAGCGCATAAAGGGATAATTTTCACAATATTTAGTGTCACTTAGATTAGAATACATGTATAAAAAAATTGTTTTAAGGACATTTTGAGAAAAATATTTTTTTTAAATACAATATTTTGGCAAAACATTAACTTAGAATAATCTTTTTGCAAAATGCTCTCCTATTGTGAAAAATGCTTCTATTATAATAATATTTTGCCTGTATATAGCTCAGACCTCTGCACAGATCTCAACTAGAATTTTTGAAATACATAACTTAGAAGTGGTTTTATCCATATTTTATGACAACAGAGGGGAGCAATTTTAAGAAAAAAAAACCACCAATAATTATATTAATCGGTGGTAACTCTGACAATAATGTGAATTTTTCAAAAATTCTAGTTGAGCCTCTGTAGAGAGGTCTGAGCTATATACAGACAAAATATTATTATTATATAACCATTTTTTACAAAAGGAGAACATTTGGAAAAAAGATTATTCTAAGTTCATTTTTTGCCAAAATATTGTATTTAAATACATTTTTTTTGTCAAAATGTCCTTAAAACAATTTGATGCATATATTCTAATCTAAGTGACACTAAATATCATGAAAATTATCCATTTATGCGCATTTTTAAAATCACGGTTCCGAACCTAGTCGGATACTTTAAATAAATTAGCATTTGTTAAATATTCAAGTAAAATATTTATTATCCTGCATCAGAGTAATAATTATGTTTCCAGAAATTGTCATCTAAGCATAAGTTTTGTATTAGGATGGAATACTAAACATTTGATTAATTTATCTCAGAATTCGTGTTAGTTTAGCATCATCCGGCAATATACTAATAATATTCAGACACTAGCATTCAAATCAGATACATTGAATGTCACAGAGTGAGTCAGAATTAATGAGCTGATGCCAAGCCACTCCTCTATGTAGACATAATCTACTAAATAGGGTGAAGATAATTTTACATAAGTAAAATTCAGTGCATGTAAACATGTCCAAACACATTAATTATCAGTGCTTTTAGAGAGAAAGACAAAGAAAAATACTTGTATGACATAAAATTTATTTTTCTTGAACAAGAAATAATTTATCATCGGCAAAATTGTTCAAATAATGTTGCATGATATTTGATCCATGACACTGATTAAATATTCAAGTCTTGAATTTCCGTAGTTTCTAATCATGAAATTTTTAATAATAATAGAAAGCTGTTATTCCCTAGCGCTAAGACTTCATGCGATTTTGTTACGTCCCTATTAATTACGAAACTGTTTCTGTGAAAATAGTATTTGAAGTTTACTCAAGTCACGTTCTATAAGTCTATCTAATGATAATTTTATTTTCTACTATTAGGACTTATAGATTCTTTGTTGCTTTGGAAATTGCACTAAGATTAAATTCCGAAGTTGGATTATGTGCTTTCAAGTTTGCAATATTTGAATTCCTTCCGATCTGAGATTTCCTTAATATTATATGTTGTGAGTTGTGTCATTTAATTTATCTTAGTTTATAGATTGGTTATACAGAGTGTTTTCTTTCCAGGTATAGAAGTTTAAGTTGGCATTACTTTCCAAGATGGCGACCGATTTAACAGCTGTCAAGTGATTTATTCTCAGTTTGGTTTGGCAATTCATCATGAATAGACTCACGCCTGAACAACGCTTTCAAATTGTGCAATTTTATTTCGAAAATAATGGTCGATTTTCATAAGCGAATTTTGTTTAGCGATGAAGCGCACTTCTGGTTGAATGGCTACGTCAACAAACAAAACTGCCGCATTTGGAGTGAAGCTAATCCACAAGTGTATGTCGAAACACCGTTACATCCAGAAAAACTGACTGTTTGGTGCGCTTTATGGGCTGGTGGAATCCTTCTTCAAAAAAGATGAATGCCACAACGTTACAGTCAATGGTGATCGGTATAGAGCCATGATTACTAACTTTTTCATTCCTGAATTGAACAATCATGATGTCCAGGAGCTGTGGTTTCAACAAGACGGCGCAACATGTCACACAGCTCGTGCCACAATCGATTTATTGAAAGACACGTTTGGTGACCGTCTAATTTCAAGTTTTGGACTTGTGAATTGGCCTCCAAGATCTCGTGATTTAACATCGCTAGACTATTTGCTGTGGGGCTATGTAAAGTCATTGGTATATGCGGATAAGCTATAAACGCTTGACCATTTGGAAGACAACATTCGCCGTGTTATTGCCGATATACGGCCACAAATGTTGGAAAAAGTCATCGAAAATTGGACGTTCAGATTGGACTACATCCGAGCCAGCCGTGGCAGTCCTATGCCAGAAATCATATTTAAAATGTAATGCCACAAGATTATCTTTCGAATAAAAAAAATTCATGTCAATCGAATAATACATCGTTGTTTTATTGCAATTTAAAGTTCTATACCTCTCAAAAAACACCCTTTAATTTATACTGAATATATTTTCACTTTCGATAGGAACAGTAATAGAAACGATCTCTGTGCGAAAATATTCTAACAACTTGCATTTATGAGTATATTAGCTGTATAAAGTATTTGAATTTTTCTTCAAGGTTCAAGATAAAGACCTAGCACTATGATTGCTGTGCTTTTAAATGCTCAATATTTATTTTGGAAAAGTTCCTAATCGAGCAGAAATTATAAAAATTTTCTTGGAGAAACTTAAAAACTTTTTATCAGAAAATTGTACGGGTTTTTTTTTGGCAGAACATTCTAACTAATCGATGTAGTTTTAAAGAGATAAATCTGATTATTTTAAATGGATTTAATTAATTTACGAACGTGATGTCTTTTTTATCAACGTTAATATGCATTTCATTCGAAAATAAAAATGTACATTCAAAAAATAGTTTATTTTAATGCAACATATTTACTTCATTATTTTGCAGCTTTTAATATTTTATAACTAGTTTATTTACATTTATAAAGGAGCATGCATTTTTAAAACTTACATATATTTAAGGAAATCCAACTGTTTCGTCAATATTTGTGTGGACTGTAAAACTGGTTAAAGAATAAAAAATCAGTCTTTTTCGCAACGCTAAGCCTACTTTATTCGTGCACCCGCTTTTGTTGGGGCACAGCTAGACAATGTCTACCTTTACAAATTTTTTACAGATGGCGCTACAGTGCGTTGATGACGTAACATTCCGCCCGGCGTTGAAATATACATTATTTCAAAAAATATATTTAAAAAATGCAATTTGCTATATACAGTTTACAAATGCCGAAATGAATTAAATACAAATAAACACAGCATTCTAAAATAAGAAAAAAAAATACAATATTCAAAAATAGAACAATACAATATTCTAAGAATATAATATACTTCACATTACAATTTAATTTATATTATTATTTTCTATTGGTAAGATACATATTTTTGAAATAGAACGTGTGAGAACCCCGTGGCAGTTTTTAGTTTAACGACTCTGACCTTACCGTCAGTTCCATAAATAACCTCCAAGATTCTTGCCATTTCCCATTTGCAGGGAGGCAAATCATTTTCCTTTAAAAGCACTAAACACCCTACGGCAGCATTATTTTTCTCGAACTGCCACTTGTTTCTCTGCTGTAAATGATTAAGATAATCATTTTTCCAGCGTTTCCAAAGAGTTTGTACACACTTTGTTGTATACTGCCACCTAGATAGTCTATTATCTGAAATATCTAAAATTGCGGGCTCAGGTATTGCACTGATAGGTCGACCAATTATAAAGTGTCCAGGAGTTAAAACTTCATATTCATTGATATTATCTGACAATGGGACTAATGGACGTGAATTAAGTATACCTTCAATTTGAATTATTATTGTCTCGAATTCTTCGAAAGTTATTTTACTATTAACTAAAGTTCTATAGAGATGGTGTTTGAATGATTTTACCCCTGCCTCCCACAAGCCCCCGAAATTAGGAGAACGAGGTGGGATAAATTTCCACTGGATATCTTCTGAAGCAAAATAATTTGCTAATGTCTCGTTTTTGTTACAAATTAATTTTATGAAACGATTTAATTCTGCAGCTGCGCCTTTAAAATTAGTTGCGTTATCGGACATTAATGTAGAAATGCGGCCTCTACGGGCACATAGCCTCTTCAAAGTTACAATAAATGCCTCAGTTGTTAAATCAGTCACTGCCTCTAAATGAATAGCCTTTGTAGCCAAGCATACAAAAATCGCAACATAAACTTTTGAAAATATCCCCTTTCTCTGATTTTTAAATTTTATTTGAAAAGGTCTGCAAAAATCCACCCCAGAGTTTAAAAATGGCGCACTTGGTGTTACTCTCTCTGATGGTAGATTTCCCATTAATTGATCTACCCCAGTAGGCTTCTGTCTAAAGCATGCAATGCAATCATGAACTGTTTTTCGTGCAATACCCTTGCCATTAATGGGCCAAAACTGCATTCTAGTTTGATGTACTAAACCCTGAGCACCAATATGAAAAAAAAAAACTTATGCATATGCTCAAAAAGTAATTTAGTAAATTTATGTTTACTAGGTATAATTATTTGATGTTTTGCTTCAAATGGTAAATCAGCATTACTAAGTCTTCCACCAACTCTGAGTAAAGAATTCTCATCTAAGAAAGGATCTAAAGCCCTTAACTTACTTGTTCTTGAAACACCTTTACCTTTTTTCAAGGCATCGATTTCTGCTTTAAACTCACTTAATTGTGCTATTTTAGCTAAAAATTCCGTACTCCTCTTTATCTCATCTGCAGTTAGATACTTCTCCTTATTACAAGACTCCTTAGCTTTGATGTTATTAATGAACCTAAAAATAAAGCTAAAAATTCTAATTAATTTTATGAAATTATTTGTCACATTAAAGAGTTCATCATAAAAATTTGAAGAACACTCAGTCATTGAAAGAGTCACAGCACATTTTAGTTCATCTCTGTAGGAAGGACCAGGAAAAAGCTGATTGTCCTCGTATTTATCAGTTTGTAAATCTGGACCCGAGAACCACATTTCGTTCTTTAAAAGTTAATCCACATTGCAGCCTCTAGAAATTAAGTCGGCAGGATTGTTCTTGGAGCTCACATGTTTCCAATGATAGTCCTTTGAAAGTGCTTGGATCTCCGCCACCCTGTTGCTGACAAATGTTTTGAGTTTATGAGGTTCAGTCTTTATCCACGCTAAAGCAATCGTTGAGTCCGTCCACATCCAAATTTTATGAATAGATAATTGTAGAATTGGCATAACCTTTTTGACTAATCTCGATAGTAGTAAAGCTGCAGACAGTTCTAACCTCGGTATGGTGAGTGTTTTCAAAGGAGCCACTCTGGACTTGCTGCATAATAATCTAGTTTGAGATTGACCAGATTCGTTGAAACATTTTATGTAGACAGCAGAAGCATAGGCACGTTCTGATGCATCGGAAAAGCCATGTATTTCAATCCGTATTGTTGCAGGAAGTAGAATGCACCTTGGGATTTTGAAGTTATTTACTTTCGATAATTTTTGGTAGAAGTTCATCCACTCTTCCATTGCATCTGGTGGTAGCTGTTCACTCCAATCTAATTTTATTTTCCAAAGTTCTTGGATGAATATCTTAGCCTTCGTAACAATGGGTCCAATCAGGCCCAAAGAGTCATAGAGCCATGCAATTTCTGAAAGCACGTCTCTTTTTGAGAAGTTGACTTTGTCACTAATCTTTACTTTGTATGTGAGACAATCCACCTTTGGATCCCATAGCATACCTAATGTTTTCACTGGAGCATCCTGAAATTCCTTATCAAACACATAGGAAGACGCAGATAAATCTTTCAACAGTTCTGGGCTATTTGACACCCATTTGTGTAGCTCAAAACCACCTCTCTGTAATAGTTGAGATAATCTGGTTTGGAGTTTTTTAGCACCCTCTAATGCAGACTCTCCAGAAAGAATATCATCCATATAACTATCATTACAAATCACATCTGCTGCGTCAGGAAATTCCACTTTTTCTTCATCTGCTAAGGCCTTTAAGGTCCTGGTAGCTAAAAATGGTGCAGAAACTGTCCCATAGGTTACGGTAGCTAGTTTGTAAGTCTTGATTGGAGCATCTGCACTAGTCTTCCACATAATTCGTTGTAAAACCCTTTTATTAGGATCAACAAGTATCTGCCTGTACATTTTTTTAATATCTGCACTAAACGCGTACTCGTGTTTTCTAAATCTACTGACTATGGAAAAGAGATCTTGTTGAATAATTCCTCCGTTTAGTAAAATGGAGTTTAGAGAAAAACCACTTGTTTTTGCACTTGCATCGAAGACAACTCTCAATGGAGTGGATGTCTTCTCTGGTTTGTATACGGAATGATGAGGAATGTAATAGTTAATCTTATCTAATGTTTCATTTTTAATCTCCTCCATATGGCCTAAAAGTTCATATTCATTCATAAATTCTTTATACAAAGTTCCCAATGTATTGTTTTTGTTTAATTTTTCCCAAATACCATTTAGTCGTTTGATCGCATTCTCTTTGGAATATCCTAATAATGTTTATGCATTTTCCTTTATGGGTAACCGAACTATAAATCTTCCCGTTTTATCTCTTTTATAGGTGCTAACAAAATGTTCCTCACAATAAATTTCCTCTTCACTTTTTGTTATTTCCTTAGAATCATCTGGAAGTGATTCCAGTTCAAAGAATTTCTTTACTGTTATATCTAAGCTTGGTTCACTTATTAAACAACAATTGGCTTGTTGTTGTGACTGAGGAAGGGTACCTGTGATTAAGTAGCCAAATTTTGTATTTTGTAAAATTACATTTCCCTCCTGCAAATAATGTTGTTCTGGATTTAAAATTTCAAAAAAATAGTTCACTTCCTATCAATATATCTATTTGACCTGGCATATGGAAATTAGAATCAGCCAGCTCACTTGAAGCTGGAATATTTAAATCCGATATATTTAATTTCGATACAGGAATCGCATCGGTAATTTTAGGTAAAAGTGAAAATTGTACATTGCGTGCAAAAGTATAATCCCGATATGAAACTTCAATATTAGCTGAATATTTCGAGGCTTGCGTAATTCCGTTAATGCCTGTTATAGATTGGTTTGCAGACCTAACTCGGTCATTAAGAAACATTCACTAGTCCTTTGTTGATCATTTGGAAACCTTCATTCAACAGCGCTGGTCATTCTGATTATTATAGGATTCAGGGAAATATCCTTGATCGAATGATATTGTCAGTATTCTCTTCAGCTCGAACCTATCTACTTGTATAGGATACTTGAGATAAGCACGTTGAATTCCTTTGTCTCTGTAGCTTTGAATCTTCAAGGATTCCAGGCAGAGCCCTGGCTATCACGGCATACTTAACCATTTTCTGTCAGAGTAGTGAGAAAAAGTTTTCCTTCTATATATATGTTGTTATTACAAATATCTGATGTAAAGGTAGTATTGAAAAAGGTCAAACACGTTTTAAAATTTATCGAGTAATTATATTAATTTCTGTAAAATAAGCTGTATTTTGAAGAAACTATGAAAGAATCTATATATATATATCTATGATCTATATATCGAGAAAGAGATAATTTTGTATCATGTTCTATGTGATCCCTGATATAATATTATACAATTAATTCTTCACAATTAATACATCTGTTTTCCTATGCACTATTTAATTTGGATAAATAGTTTATCCAATAATTGTGTAAATAATATTGTATAAAGAAATTAACACATTATATTGATACTCTTGGATGCATAAAAAAATTAAAAGATACATCTAATTTCTGATCTCTTAATATTTCGAATCTGAAATAAATTCTTTCGATACTTAAAACACATAATTGCCAATACAACGCATTCGAGGCGTAAGAAATTGGATTTGTCAACTTGGCGAGTTATCTTGAACGTTGGTGATTGTTGCGATAGTACGTAAATACCATTCATTCTTGTGAATTTATTACAGATCGTATTTATTCGTATTTGTTAAATCAAAAGCTGTTTCACTAATAAAATACCATGATATAAGCTAAATTTAATGATTAAATTCAATTTAAAAAATCTAAAACATTGTTCATTATTATTAATTTAAATACCTGAAATCAAAATAAAGATAAATTGGTTAATTAATGATCAAATTTTCTTCTGAAAGTTTATGCCTAGTCTCTTAAATTGTATGTTATTTAACTATAAATGTTATTAGAAAATTAAATAATATACGAAATGTCTCGTTTAGGGAAAAATTATATTTTTGTTTCATTTCAATTATAGTAGAATTTGTTTTCATTAATTTCTTATTTCTCATTATTAAAGATGGATTCAAAACAAATGTAATATAAGTTATCACAATTTATTCTTTGTTTAAACATCTTCACAGAATTTTAGATATGCGAAATATATTTTTAAAACTGAAGTTTTTATTTGAAACTTTAGAGATAATTCACTTCATTTATTTTTCTATTAACTGTTTTTAGTTTTCATTATTGGGATTGCGTTATAAGTTATATCTCAAAAGATTGTTAAATCCATTACAATAATTTACATTTTTGTAAAAAGGAAAGTAAATACTTCTAATTAAAAAAAAAGAAAGAAAGAGGTGATCAAGTATCTTTGTTCGAAGAGTTTCAAGAAGTTGAATAGCGGTTAACATTCAAGGTAGCCGGTTTTAAAAACAATTCTTCAAAGTAAAGAGCTAAATTTGTGCATACATTGCATTCTTTCGAAAATATCAATTTTGCATATTTTTAATAATAATTAGATATAATTCATGTTTATGTAAGTTAATGAAACATTATTAAAAATATGGCATGATAAAGTAATTTATGGTGGCGGTGGTGGTGGGGAGTTGGGGTAGCATAACTACACTGCAGGCCACCGTAAAAGCAACACCCTGAAGGAAGCATGCAAATAACATGAAATTTTCAACATGCATTAGCGGAGGTGAGATATGTAAATGATTAGCATTTCAGCACAGACACACATCACGCGCGCCTGTGGCGCCTCCTCAAAGCGCTATTTAAGGCTTGGAGATTTCGACGATTTCAAGTTCGGCAATTGTGTTTTTATTGTGGTTTTTTCAAAAAACGATCAGTTATGTCTCGTAGAAAACAGCTATCAGCTTTTGATCAAGTATCCGAGTTCGACAGGGGAAGGATAGTGGCCTACCGAGATATATATATTGTGGGTTATCTTTCAGGGAAATCGATTGTCGTGTTGGACGAAACCAAACAACTGTAATGCGGGTATGTGACCGTTGGATGCAGGAGGTTACGACGGACCGATGTGGTTGATCGCATCCACCTCAGTGCACCACTTCAGGTGAGGACAGGAAAATTGTGCGCATGACAGTGACGGATCGCTCAGTCACATCACTAACCATAGCGCAGCACATTGAGTCTGTAACGCATCATTCAGTGTCTGCGCGTACCATTCGACGCCGTTTACAACAGAGTGGTCTGTCCGCAAGACGTCCATTGCTTGGTATACCCTTGATGCAGAACCACAGACGTCTCCGCCGCCTCGCCAATGGTGCGATGAAAGAAGGATGTTGGCGTCTGAATGGAATGAAGTTGTCTTTATTGACGAGTCAAGCATCTGTCTGTAACACCACGATGGTCAGATTCGAATCTGGAGACACCGTAGAGAGAGGATGCTGAACAGCTGCCTTATGCACCGCCACACTGGTCCTGCACCGGGTATTATGATATGGGGTGGTATTGGAAATAACCCTCGCAATCCTCTAGTACGCATTGCCGGTATATAAACAGCCGGCGCTACATCTCCGAGGTGTTGGAGCCGGTTGTCCTTTCTTACCTTCAGAGCTTGGTCATGGCCATTTTTCAACAGTATTATGCGCAACCACACGTGACACGCATTGTCCAAAGGTTCTTCGTCAATCACCAGATTGAATTGCTTCCGTGGACGGCTCGCTCTCCGGATCTTTCGCCGACAGAAAACATGTGGTTGTACAACGATTGACCCAAATTACACCCCCAGCTTCCACACTAGATTAACTTTGGCAACGTGTAGAAGCTGCTTGGTCTGCTGTACCCCAAGAACACATCCAAAGTCTCTTTGAATCAATACCGAGGCGTGTGGCAGCGGTGAACTCCAACAATGGCGGCTACTCTGGCTACTGATTCTGGCGGAAACCACACTTCACAGAAGTCTATAAATTTAATCATTTGATACTTGGTGAACATGTTATCTACAAAATAAATTTTGTTGTGCTATCTCTTGTCTTTCTTTTTTTTGGTGTTGCATTTACGGGGGCCAGCAGTGTATTTTTTAAAATAAAACTCACTGTATTCTTTTCGCATCTGTAATTTAACTTCAGAAATGTTTTAATTTTGAGTATTGGATTGTTCTTGAATTTAGGTATATTTTTTTTGTATTTTTATAAATCAAATGTATGATATCTTAATAAACATTTGGTAAATCAGCATTATTTCCTTAATTTAACAATTCAAGAAATAAAATTTTTTTCATGTACAAATCAATATGCCAGTTTTTAGCAATAATCACTTTCTTGGAATCCAAAATAATAAAATGGTTTTCAATTTATCATTTATCATTCAAACTTTACAAATCATTAGCTTAAAAATGTCTATAAAAACGAATCTAGTTTTATCGACAAGAAAACAGTGTCCGCTTTTCTTTTGTACGAAATAGTGATTAAATTTTTTTTGTGGCATTACAATATAATTTTGTATGAAATATTGTTTGTTTCAAATGGCCTGCCTTTTAGCAGCTAAACCTTTATAGACAGGGCAAGTCATCAAATGCGACGACCATTTCTATAGTACAACCATATAGTGGTGACCCCGCTACCAAGTTTTTGACGTTCTAATTGATTCTATACAAGCTCCCGCCGGATGCTAAATATTGCCATTGTTTCATTTTTCCGAGAGTACCAGAGCCAAATTTATACTCAATGATTCTTTTACATGCCACATAATTATATGACATGCGTACCTACGTTTTTTGCATCCATAAAATCTATCGACTCCAGCAGGGATCGAACACCTCAGCTTTGGGCTTACGAGGCTGGCACGCTACATCTAAGCCACCAAGCCGACAACATAGAATATAAGAGACATTAATACACTGCTGGTCACACAAATGCAATAACCCGAAGTAAGCCTTCAAACCCTGTGAAATTTATATCCTGCACTGGCAGCGATGAAATATGCAAATCATTAGCATTATAACGCAGACGCACACCACGGGCGACCGTAGCGTCACCCACTAGTGCTATATAAGGGGAGAACAAATTGGTGATTTGAAGTACGGTAATTGTTATTTTTGTGCGATTTTTTGCTTAAGCTATCTACCTATGGCTGGAGGAAGACATCGAGTGTCAGATTATCCTTCAGAGAAACCGGTCAACGTGTTGGACGAAACCAAGTAACTGGGGACCGGATCATCGCTGGATGTGAGAGGAAAGGACTGACCGACCTAGCCGATCGCACTCACCTCATTGCACCACTTCCCAGGATGACAGGTGGATTGTGAGAAAGGCAGTGATGGATTGCGCAGCCACATTAGGAGCCATAGAACAACAGATTCAGTTTGTTACGCATTATTCGGTGTACGCTTCTACCATTAGACGCCGTTTGCAGCACAGTGCAATGTCCCCAAGGCATCTATTGATTCGCTTACCCTTGACTAGAAACCGCAGGTGTTTAAGCCGCCAATGGGGTGATGAGCGGAGGACATCGATAACGGAATGGAAAGACATTGTGTTTACTGATGAATCCTGCTTCTGCCTGCAACATCACGATGGTCGGATTCGGGTTTATAGACTTCGTGGTGAGAGGCTGCTGAACTGTTATGTTAGGCACCGCCCCACTGATCTTGCATCCAGTATCCTGGTTTGAGTGTGGTATCGGATTTCACTGCCGTACACCTCTAGTACGCATTATCGGTACACTGAACAGCAGTGCTATATCTCTGAGGTGTTGGAGCCCGTAGTCCTCCTATACATTCAGCACTTGCCATCAGCCCTATTCCAACAGGAAAATGCATAACCACACCTGGTACGTAATGTTCAAAAGTTCTTATTTACCCATAAGATTGGATTGCTTTCTTGGCTTGGTTGTTCTCCCGATCTATCGCCAATCGAAAAAGTGTGGTCCATGCTTGCACAATGACTAGCCCGAAATTCACCACCCACTGCTAAACCAGATCAATTTTGGCAATATGTGGAAGCCGCATGGACTACTGTACTCCAAGGATATAACTAAAGCTTCTTTGATTCTATGCCGAGGCGTGTGGTAACTAATGATTTTGTCATCATTCACACGTACATCACAAGAGGCTGTAAATTTAATCGTTTGATCTTCGTACACATGTATCTGCCGAATAAATTTCGCTGTGATATCTCTGGTCCTTCCTGGTGTTACATTTTGTATGACCAGCAGTGTATTATCATAATATAGTTTAAAACTAAATGTGTATATTATTTAGTTATTATGTATCAGTGAATGAATTGCAACGGAAAATAATAAAAAAAAGACTTTCAAACTACTTAAGTGACTTGAATATTTTTAACGTACTAAATACTACACATACTGAGGTCTACAATGTCTATAGAATTAAAGCAAAAAATAGGTAATTGACTTAATGATGGAAGAAGCATGTAAGTTATTTGCTTTTCGCAATTTTCATTGTGTCTGGTTTTTTGTTTTGTTTTGCAAGAGGTAATTACTAAGTCCTAGAACCATTAAAGAAACAATATAACAGCTTAAGCGGGTGACATAAATAACTACTTAAGTACTGATTTTCGCTTGGTCTATTTTAAGCGTTAATTCTTAGTAAGCGAAAGGGTTTAGCTAATTAAATTTATTTTCACATTTATAATTCTGAAGAAAATTGTTCGTAATTTAAAACAAAATGATGTTTATAATGAAGTTATTAGAATAATAGGCAAGTCAATTATGTGTCTTTATTAATGAATCATCATATAAATTCAAGGGGGAATTTTAGAGTAAAATGTTAATAAATTATATGTAATGAATGCATGCTATTGCTACATAAGACTTTTGTTTATTAGGAATTGATTAAATAGCTGAGTATTGTTGATAAGGTTTAAAAATATTTTTTAGCACTAATTATTTTACTTTACTTATTTACATAAAAGTAATCAATAATGTCATTTTAGCAACTATTTAGCGAGGAAAGGATGAAAATGGAATTAACTTAAAACTTTGCTTTTGAAAAGTGTAAAAATGAACAATACGTAAATGATTGATAGATTATTTAAATACGAGAGAAAATTTCGTAAAGAGCAAATATCAAGAGCAAATATCAAACTTATTTTTAAATGGTTCTGATCTGATTTTAATTTAAAATAAAATACATGCAAATAAGCTGTGCAATCTTTGAAAAATATGCTAACAACTGGACATATTGAAAAACTTTCAATGATTTTAAATATTCGTATTCTCAAACATCTTTCTTATAATTTAATATCGTATATTATATTAATCATGTATATAACTATTTACCCCAATTTCATGTATTTAGATAAAGAGCAATGTCGTTGTTGAAATTTTTAGAGATGCATTATTTCTCAGATATGCACTATTGATCCCATTTCCTTTTTCATTTTATAAAATATGTGCTATATATCTACTAAATCATTTTGAAACGATTTTTCTGTATATTTTATTAAAATACACAATCCTTAGAATTCTTTTGTTTTGTGTAATTGTAGAATAAGTTGTATTAGAGTTTTCTTGTTTTTAACAAATTGGAGAAAATTTATGGACATTTAAAAAATTTAATTATTATGTAGTGTATGTATTATTAGAAGATAATCATTCGAAGAACAAAAGTAAATTAATACATTAGAAGTAAAATCATTTGAAGAGTGTATTTATACAGTGATAAATACACAACATACTTAACTTATAATAATCATATACGGGCTGCGGTAGCCCAGTGGTCAAGGTATTGGATCATGGAAGGCATGTCATGAGTTCGAGCCCAGTACCACTTAAAACCCGCCGTGTAGGGCAACGATGCACGTTAAATCTGTCGATAGCTGAAACGTTCTCCCGTTGGTGTGGTAGTTAGGAGAGCGGGGTGCCAGCTCAGGCGTCGTCCACGTCACTTGACCATGGTTCAAAATTACGTGGTCCATCGCCAAAAGCCCTCGTGTAGCTGAACAGTGCGACGTTAATATTCACTCTTTCTCTCACTCACTATAATAATTATACAAATCTGTAACCACACGTTGAATATGCCGAGGCTCAACGTCCTACCGTTGGCGTGGTGAGGTAATTTAGAGAGGTGGAGGCCACCTCTGGTGTTCTCCTAGTCACTTGATTGAAGTTCAACATTTCGAGTCCCGTCACCAATTCACTCGTGTTACTTCAAAAAGTGTGACGTTTACGAACACTTCAATCACTCATTTACATACTTTCACTCACTCATACAAAACTACATTTTTCGTTCTTTTTCTCTTATATTTTATTAGAACGATCTATGTATTTTTTCGCTCCTGTTTTACATAGATAGAAAATTGTTTTTAAATATTTCCACATAAGTTGTTTTAATTATTAACATTTGAGTAATTTTCTTCAACTCTTGTAACAGAATAGACATCTTTGACAGATTTCATTAAAAAGAAAATTTTATTTTTGGCATGAAAAACTGAACAAAATAAATCCTGATTTTAAGTTTTAATTAACTGCCCCAAGGAATGTCACAGAATATCTCATTTTCTTCCATTGTTTCAGGGTACAACTATGCTATCCAGAGGAATTTGAAGGCTTTGCAAAATTTATGAACAGTTTGATCTCTTTATGGTTAATTTAATGATTTTAGATTCAGTATTTGTCGAACATTTGAGTTTTAATAAAGGTAGAATTACTATTTCACTTTTTGCTCAATGAGAATAACTAGTTTGATGTATTTTAACGATTATTAAAAAATTTGTACCCTCAAAATTTTTTTTCCGAATGAGATAATGTCGGGGAATGTTTTTTTTTGCCTTTGTATTTTTCATAAGAGAAATTGGGTTTAGTTACAATTAAGAGTAATTTCTTTATAAGTGTTATTTTTTTAGTTAAGAGTTGTTATTCTTCAAAAGATATATCGAATATATATTATTTTCGTATTTTCTTATAAATGTGAGTTCCAATGAATCGTAAGTTTTATATTAGTTATCGTATTTTTTTTTTGTTTTTCATTTCGAAATAATGCATCTTCAATCGAGTTTTTTTAAATAATAATCAAAAATAAGTGATTTGTTAGAGCCCCACATATTTAATAGGAAGTCTTCATCACACTCTATTAATAATATGATAAATATTTGACATTTTAGTTCCGCGATTTCCTTATTAAGTTTTATAAAATTTCCAATAACTACCTGCAGAATTTTTTAATGTATTTTGTATTTGTACTCGCAAAGCATATTTTTTTTGCACAAAATGTATTAATTTTTAATTATTTCCACATTAAAATTGTTCTATATAGGATACAAATTATGAAATAAAAAAAGTTAAAGATGTAATAAAATGTAATGGTTAATTCCGAGAAATATCAATAACTTTAAATGAAAAGCTAAAAAATCTTTTTTTTGGTACTCTAATGTGTTTAATACATTAATTGAATTTTTTAAAGACAAATTATTTTTTAAAACAATTTTATTCATATAGGAATTCAATTTGTGTATTAGTATTTAAACTTATTGCTTAATACAGGATTTTTTCCTGTGTTGTAAATAGTTTTCTGCAAAATACAATTTTTATAACGACAACCTGGGAAGCTTTACTTAAAATGATCTATTGATCTACTTATTGAACCTATTTTTTATCTATCACACATTATTAATCAAAGATAATGGAGCCTTTTTTAATGATGAAATAAATGATCTTTTTTAGAACAGAGAACAAACAAAGTATGAATCTGGATGGAAAAAAATTTATTTTTCACTAGGTTATCTCGATTATAACTAACGTGTTGCTATAAGGCCAATTTGTTATTTAATTTATTCGTTGTATTGATAATAGTCAAACAATTTAGTAACAATTCAAAAAATCTATATTAAAGTAATCTAAAGAATGTATTCTGATTACTTATAAGCTGTCTGAAAATGGTTAATTGATCGTAAATTTTGTCCTTTTATTCATTTTCTGGTACATATTTTACACTCAATTTCAAGTTCAGAAATAATACAGGCTTTTAATGAGTCACTGAAATAAATATTTTGTAATTCATATATGCCTATAACTATAAAACCAAAGAGCCTTCCCTTCAAAGTTTTCTACTCAAGATTTTCAGTTTCAAAAATATATTTTCTTTAACGGCATGGATTTTTTAATTACACTGAGAAGCAAAGCAATGTAAAATAATTTATTAGCTTCTATTAATAATAATATCCTACATTACATATGCATTCCGCATCAAAACACTTAATATACACTGGTGTGCAAAAATTAAGGACAAGACGGTTTTTCCAATATAACTTTGTACAAAAGCTTTCCAAATCAACACATTTAATACCGTAAGATCCTCAATACGTAAGGACATGTGTAATGTACGCAACACTTACTAAAAGAGAAATCAGAGGGATAAAAAGAAGCTGTATTGAAAAAGTAGCATGGACTCAATGCGACTGAAGGCCGAAACATCCCTGTGATGGGTGTCCAGCAAGAAACATCCGGTCTTTAGTAGGGGATATGATCTCCCCTGACTGCTAGGCAGGTTTCACAGCGTCTGCCCATGCTGAGAATGAGGGTGTCAATGAGTGGTTGAGGCATTGCTGCCCATTCGTCTTGCAGCGCCAATCGAAGCTCCTGAATCGTTACTGGTGGTAAAGTACGAGCTGCCAAGAGTCTCCCATACATGCTCGATGGGATTGAGATCCGGAGATCGTGTCGGCCAATCCATACGTTCAATATCCTCACTCTCTAAGAGCTGTTCGGCAGCTACTGTGCGATGACATGGTGCATTGTCGTCCATGAAAAGGAACTGCAGACCCATAGCGCCTCTAAAGAGACGCACATATGGAAGAAGAATCTCGTTACAATAACGGGTCCCGTTGACTGAACCTGCGTCGAAGATGTGAAGGTCTGTACGACTACCAAGCATGATGCCTCCCCAAACGAGAACACCGCGACCTCCATACCTGTCCCTTTCAATGATGTTCGAGGGATGATTGCGGCTTCCCCGCTCTCTCCAGATGAGTATGCGATGAGAACCGCTACTCAAACGGAATCTGCTCTCATCTGTAAAGAGTACTCGTCCCCATTCATTGTTTCTCCAATTCCGGTGTTCCCGGCACCACAGAGAACGCCTTCTCCGATGGGCAGGCGTTAAAGGTACACACCGTACAGGGCGTCGTGCAAACAGACCACCACCGTGCAGTCTTCTGGCCACGGTAAAACGCGATATCGCTCGTCCAGTCGCCTGTGTCGTGTGTCTAGCGATTTCTCCCGCTGTCTGCCGCCTGTTTCTTCTGGCCTGTAAGACAATGTACCGGTCATCTGCAGGTGTGGTTCCTCGTGGACGACCACTACTGAACCCCCGGATAGCTGTTCCTGTAGTTTGAAATTGTCTCCAAAGTCGTGAAACGATGCTGTGAGCAAATTCCGAACTCTGCAGTTACACTTGTCACACTGCAGCCTTCCTCAAACTTCCCAATGATTCGACCTCGGGTAAAAGCATCCAGCTGTCGTCTAACAGATTGATTATTCGCCATTTCTCGCTGAGGCAGCAACTCGGTGTGATTTTAACTGCTATACGGCGTGCGATCTCTTTGCCAGAAATACTGATCTTACACCGACAACATGCTTTATACTACTCAGACACTCCCCCATTACGTCTACCTGCATATCTGCGCATGTGCTACCGTACATCACCTTACTTAATCTCCTGATTGGTCTTTCTGTCCGCTCTGCCTCTTCGTTCAGCTGATATGCTAATTTTTCGACTTCGTCCTTAATTTTTGCACACCAGTGTATATATAGATATATATATTATAAATGCGAAAGTTCGTGCAAAAGTTGTTTTAAGCAAAAACAACTGAATGGATTTTAATGAAACTTTACAGTAATATAGCTTATACATCAGAATAACACATAGGCTATAATTTATATATATAGCATAGACTATAATTTATAAAGGTATTGTATTGTGTAAAATATAATGATATTTGTCAAGTAAGTAGGAAAAAATTCTGCCATCTGAAAGCAATTCTGGTGTGCTCTGCAAAAAAGCCCACGACAGCATTTATCTATCTTTTGTTTCTGAAAGGACACTTTTTTGTTTTGGCTACACAAGGCGCTCGCTTCTAATTAATTCCCGAGATCAGCTTAATCCCTAATTTTTTTTTTATTTCAGAATAAAACTAAGTTTTGAAGGGAGAGGTTGTTATAAATCTCTCTTTATTTGAATGTTTTTTTATGATTTTATTATGTACATTTGGTAGTAAGGAATTTATCTTTTTCAAAATAAATGCTTTTATCGGTTCTGGTACTTAAAGTAAATAAACTTTCTCTTTCACACTACATAATTTGGACAAATTTTCAAAATTTGTTTGTGATTAGTAGTTAATTATAATGCTATAATTTTAATTGAATAGGCAGATATTGAATTTTTAAGTATAAAAATAATTATAACTACTGTACTGTATTTTTTGGAATGAGTGAGTGAATATTAACGTTACACTGTTCAGCTACACGAGGGCTTTTGGCTACGGACCACGTAATTTTGAACCATGGTCAAGTAACGTGGACGACACCTGAGCTGGCATCCCCTTCTCCTAACTATTACACCACACCAACTTAGAAGGAATATTCTACCAATACTTAGCAGGAATATTCTTTGAAATCCACTCTTCCAAGATATATGTGGCTGCACGGGTTCTATAATGAGTATTCTAGCGGGGAAGGCGAATACTTTTGTAGCAGATATTGCGTTTTCAGCGGATTGTAAAGATTATTATTTTTGTCCCGAAAAAATAGTTAATGTCAAAATTTAAGAGTCTTATGTTTTCGTATGTTAATGAAGACCTTAGAAAATGATTTTACAATTTATTTTAAGTGAACGGTGTATATAATTAATTTTACAGTGGAATATCTTTAATTAACTTATTAGCTCTAACGGATTAAATTTCCCAAAGTGGAGTATTTTGTTTATGTATATCCCTTAATTTTCAATGTAGTGATAAAAAAAATATTGTATGAAAAAAAAACTGCAGTAAATCATAATGCGGTGGATAAAGTATTAACGTACATCGCGCTCCTACAAGGCGGGTCTTACAAAGCTCTAATAAAGCTCGATCTATGAAAGTAGCTAGACATTTGCCAACTTGACTCTATCGTTAACATTTCGCTATGTTTTTCATTGAATCGCCATTATAAATTAAGAAACGGCGTTGCTTGCGAGTATTACCGTTTTAACATAAAATAAATACAACAGAAAGTAATATTAATGTATTACACTCTCAGATATAAATTATTTACAATATTTTAAGCGTTCTTTATACAAAACTTTTAACAATGTGTTCCTTTTGCCGAGCAGAGATCAACTTAGGGAGGTATTTTCAAAAATCGACCCTCAAGAGTGTTACGGGGAGTTATAAATTAAAAAAATCCTTTTTATCAGCCATTAGATCTACATTCTTAAAATTTAACAAAGGTGTTCCTTTTTTTTATTGCTTAGTTGAAGCAAAAAGCTTTTTTTATTTAATTTGCACGTAAATTAACTCATTAAAAACTTCTTTATCCTTTAATCTGTGTTTAATTTTTCAGTTCACCCGTGCGAAGAACGGGTATACCAGCTAGTATATATATAAATGCATGTTTGTATGTTTGCCAACTTGGCTCTATCGCTAACATTTCGCTGTGTTTCCATTCAATCGCCGTTATAATGTATGGAACGGCGTTGCTTGCGACTATTACAATTTCAACATGAAATAACTACAACAGAAAGTACATTACACATCCAGATATAAATTATTTACACTATTTTAAGCTTTCATTAAACGAAATTTGTAACAATGCGTTACTTTTGCTGAGCAGAGATCAGCCTAGGAAGGTGTTTTCAAAAATCGATCAATAAGAGAGTTACGGGACGTTATAAATCAAAAAATTCCTTTTTATCATCTATTAGATCCACAGACTTAAAATTTAACAAATATGGTTTTATTTGTTTAACTTGAGATATGCAGAAAGCCTTTTTTTGTTTAATTTGCAATTCAGGAAAAATTAATTTATTAAAAACTTCTTTATTCTTCAATTTGTATTGTTTAATTTTTCAATTCATCCGTGCGAAGAACGGGTATACCAGCAAGTGCCATACATTCCTTTAATAAGTTATTGAAAAACTTAGTGCGGGATCACCAGTTAAGCAATGGTCCGAATTTCTTCTAGCAAACTTGGAGATAAATTAGATTTCAAAAGACATTGAGGGATTAACCTTTATGTTGTGCCATTTGGAAGCTCACCACCTGAAAATACATGATCCCCAAGGGAAATTTCGAAGGAGCTGAAGAAGTAATAGTTTAAGAAAGAGGAGAGAGAGGCTAGAGGATTCAGTAATCGAGGACAACGCCTATTGATTAGAGCAAAGCAAATGGGAGCTCCCAAGAGATAGGAACTCCTTAATCTTTAAAAAAAGATGTTTATCAATGCGCTGTTTCAGCGCATCTTTCATTTCGCTCTTTAAAACTGATAAATGTCGTTTTTACTCCGAGATGAAAAGGTTATTGTTAGCGTTTTCTGAACAAAGGAGCTTCTTTGAAGATGAAGATGAATTGGAATTGGAAAGGAAGAAAGAGAGAGAGAGAAAGAACATAGAATAATGAAAGGGCAGATTTTAAAGACGTGGAACCATTACTCCGTTAGCAAAATGCATTTGAGTCGAGATTTTAATAGCTTCAAGAAAGTTTTGATTCAGGTTTAAACTGTTATTGATTTTACTTGGTATTGATTATTTTCACCAAAAGTATTTGTAGTTTTTATTTTTACTTCAAATTTGAATTTGAATATTAATCATTAGAATATTATCTTTAAGAAACATAATTTTTTTCTCTCTCGAGATATAGACTATGTTGAAATACACAATTTTGATAGTTCTGATTTAAATTTCAAGGCATTTCATTAGTTTCTAATGCATTTCAAAAAGTCAATATCACTGTAATAGTAACTTATACCTAGTTATATTTTGTTATGAGTTTCGATTCATACTATAATAAAGAAATTATGCAAAAATATTTATGTGGTATGCATTTACATAACCGATTATTAGATCAGATTATGGTTCCTATTTTGATTTGATTAATTGAAAAAACTTCAAATTAATTGGCTTACATAAATTTATAGTATGGATGTTAAATTATATCCGTATAGAGATGAGAAATGTCACTGTTAAATTCACGTTTGTCATATCTTAAATAATTTCAACTGTAAGTTGATTTGTAGTGATTGACTTATATTTTCCTTCTCAAATATTTAATATCATTACGATAACTTTTTGAAGTAAGGCATTTATTAAAAGACTAAAGGAATTTTAAAGGCTTTCTATCAGAGTAAATCAGATTGGATTCATTGTTATTAAATTAATATGTCACTAAAGTTATATCATAGGTTATTGACAATGAACCTTGAGATGCATATCATGATCAAAAACGATAGTGAGTATTTTATGCTTCGGATTGTGTAGTACCTCACCACATGAAAACATTGTTCAGCTACTATCTCAGAATTTGAGTAAAACTCCTTTAACTTGCATAACATTTATTAATTGAATCGGATATCCAACCTCGTCTATTATCTTTTAGCTATAAATGTTACATTTCTGTCACTAATTTACCATGTTCTTCTAGTAATTTTTAAGGAGAATTCATAGCTTGCGCTTACATTAAAAAACAACATAATGTTTGGTGAATAAGGTAGTAATCTTAAAATACTTGACGAAAAAAAATGAATGAAGGAAACGTATAAATATTATATCAAGACTGAAAAAGCCCTAAATTGCTATCTCTTATAGTTGAAACATGAGTCACCGAGGAACACGCGTGTAACTTTATTAGTTTCCAAATATAGAACACATTTTAACCAAATAAAATAAATGTTATGTAAGAAGCTTTTGAATGAAGGTACTTAAAAATGATTCAGAGAAGGGAGCCATGACAAAGTACTGATTCTTTGAAAGGATATGCAAGTACTTATTAAATTGATTTTACGTAATAATGTGCTTAGGATATCTTAAGATTTTCTCAGCAGCACGACCTAAAAATGCCTAGGAGGATTCAGTTATAAAAAATATACATTAAGAAATTTCAAAAATAAATTTATTTGATTTTTTTTGAAGTATTCTTTGTTATGTGTATATATTTTGATCAGTTGGGTCTTAGTTGAACTCCCTGACTTGGTGCCAAATTTTAGAATTTTAACGTCAAGATGGCAACTCTACCTTATGGCAAGAAATGGCCATCTCTAGCCGGGTTTATTTTTTAAATTTTTTTCGTTCCTTGGTCATTCTTTGCCTAACGCTCAACTTATCTCTGAAAGCACCGGTTTTCATAGAATGGCTTTGGTGCCAAAAAAAGAGGATTCAACTCTCGGAATTCACTATTTTGATCTATTCAATCTTTTACCATTTTGTTTATTGTTTTTCCATAACTTTATATTATTTTCAAAGTACAAAAAGTCGAAATGATTAATATTCTAGAAAAGTTTTCTCAGGCAGCATTTAATACGTTTTCTTAAAAATAAAACAAAGGAATCTACTTTTTAAATAAGTAAAAGTATTTTTATTGCTTTAAATCACATAAGAGCATAAAAAGTTAGGTTCAAGAAGATTTTTTTTAAAAAAAATTTGATATTTGAAATGATTAAATACTTTAAACAATTTTACATTAGATATGTTTTCTGTCTTTCTTAAATACCGCATAAGGATTCTAGATACAAATTCAGACCTAATTACTTAAAATTTTTATTAACTTAAAGTTATTAAAAATTAAAAACAAAGAAAAAATTCGTGAAAAATATTTTGAGCATTATTTCAACCTGTGCTATTTTCCTTTTTAAAACCGAAACAGTAGTTGAATTTTTTAAAAAAGTTTTTTTCCCTTTAGTTGAGTTTTTTTAATCGATTAATAGTAAGGTGTGAGTAAAAACGTGTAATGAATATTTTTTATAAGAAATATAAAACATTCCAGCTATTGTCCACCAAAACTTTTCATTAAGATAACTGTAAACATTTGAAGGATTATTAATAAAAATTGCATATCCTAACACACTTTTAAATATATAGCATGGTATTTATTTTTAACTCTTCCAAGTAACCGATTAAATATGATGAATATATTCTGATTTTTTTTCACATTTTGTAATGATTTGTAATATTTTATTTTTAGCGTTGCTTGTTCAATTGGAAATACTCTTACAAATCGTCTACTCATGAATTTTACAGAACTCATTTAAATTCAAATAAATCCATTTCTTTCCCGTTTAAAGAAAACGCTTTTAATGTAGAATCTGGATTTAAATCTTGTTAATATTTTTGTACGAATTTTTTCTTGGATTTGTAAAAGTTCTTAGCAGACTCTTGAATTTCCCTTGCTAAGAATTTTTAAAATGGCATTTGGAGAATATTTCAAGGACCATATTTTATTGACAGGGGGAGAAAATAAAGAGAAGTAAACTAATAGTTTCCATATTAAATAAAAGCCATAATTTTTTTAGATGTGTATTGAATAATTATTGACTTATTAGATAATTTTTCAGATCCAAAATCACACTCGTACTAAATACTGTTTATAATATGTTGCTGTTAATTTAGTTGTAATGCTATTTTTAGATATTTAAAGCTTATTAATTTTATAATTTTGTAAAATTAAATGAATAAAATATAGTAAACACACGTCTACATTTAAAAAGGAAGCCAAGGACACAGGAGCAGGAAATTCATAGCCTCAAACCCATATCCTCTCTTATGAATAAATGTAAAATGTTACTATAGAAATACTTTTTAGGTTTATTATTATTTATTTAAGATATTTTATACGGAATATTTACTTACTCAGCGAAGAATTTTGAGGATTATTTTATTATAAACTGAATTTGTAACTTTTTATTTACTAATTCATATGCTATAACAATGTTCAAAACAAATTCTTTTCATATGGCAGCGTTTTATTTTAATGCACGTTGATCAAAAACACGTTTTTCATACTTTGTAAATATTTTATTGCATAGAACGGTGGAGAAAATGATTTTTCTCATACTTTTGTTGGGACTGAGTATTTATACGAAAATATGTCTCGTGTTCTGCTATCAAAACTTTCGCACTCAGAAAGATAGCCTGGAATATTGCTGTAGAGAGATTATTCACAGCGAAAATTTCTCTAAATATAAGCAAGGCAACAAAATTAAGGTAAAGCTCTGAATCGCTTATGCTTAGGAAATAAATTATATAGAAATTTGTTTCCTCACTAAACCCAGAAAGTTAAACGCTTTATCGCACAAGTATCAAGTCGAAAAACTCAAGCATTACTCTAGATTAAAACTATATACGTAAGTCATTAAAAACTTTATTTGAAGTTAAAAAAATTCGAGATATGTAATTTCTGTCATTACGTTACAAAATTGTGCTGTTAAGTCGCAAATAAGTTTGATGGTTTCTATATGGACTCCAATTTTCTAATTTATCAAATGTGTTTCATTTTATTTTCATCAATGCAACAGCGAAAAATAAAAAAGAATTTGGATAATATTTAATAATATTTAGTTGCAAATTTTAATTGCTTTTATCTGTAAAGAACAATTTTCATTGTAATAAGAATCTGAATATTTTAAATCATCATTGTACAAGACGAAAACGATTGTTTTAGCTTAAAAGTTTATGCACACGTTTATTTTAATGTTAAAAAATCTTTATGTATAATTAAATTAATTTGGACCGAAAAAATTAAATTTCCTTTTTAATTAATTTATTTGAACGGACTCTTTAACGATTAACATCAAAACAATTAAAATTGCTTTGTATTTAAAAAGTATCAATGAATTAATTAACAAACCTCATAAAACAACGTTTTGGCTTTTAATATGAACATTTTTAAATGTTTGTTCCAATTTCGAAATTTTCTAATTTTTTTTTATAGAAATAGAATAATAATTTTTTTAAAAAAAGATAATATTATATCAAGACAAAATATAAATGTTATCAAATACCAGCATTTGAAGTATGGTTAAAGCAAGAAATGTGTGTATAACATTTTCGTATTTCAAAACCTGTTTAAAAATTATTTTATGTTAACTATAGAACGCTCATTCAAACACTGAAAAGCTAAACCACCTTTATAGAAATTCTCTAATAATTTAATCCATTATACTGAAAGATGAAAAATTATTCAAGACTTGAATATTTTTATCCACTATAATGCATCATAAGAGGAAAAACACTTTGAAAACTTTTATCTCTTATGATTAATACGCAGAATTTTAAACATGGCAGAATTCTAAAATCTGTTTTAAGAGAGGTAATTAAAATCTCACATTATCTTTATTTCCTTGTATGTCCTGCATATTAGCTCTTTACATCATTAGAAAAGAGGTTTAATTTTCTCCTAATTAAAAAAGGAGCGCACAGTTATATACACACACAAATCGATCACTAACGTAAGAAGCTATTTACAGGAACAGCAATAAAGTAAATATACCTATAATCCTTTCAGCTTTGAATGCTGTTGACATTTTAAGTAAAATTCGCTTTTACTTACGATGAAAAAGTAAGCGATAAAAGCTTTGAGTTGAAGATAAATTTTTGATGCTTTCAAAATATCGGATATAGTTAGACAGTTCTGTCTGATGATAAGGAAGAAAATGAGTTTTTCCATTCTGACATCTCCCGTCATTTGTTTTTTATTCCCAAGGAAACTTTCCAATCCTTCGCTTCTAACGTATATTTATCATCCTCTTGAACTTCTTTATTATGTGTGCTCTTCAAACATGCAACCTGGAAAAGATATTAATACAATTTATGCATAAAATACTAGTTTTTAACATGACTTTACATGAAAGTTTTTATAAATATCTAATTAAAAGTAACTGTTTCATAATTATTGCCATATTGCATCCTATAATGAGTTTTTGGGTTGAATTTTAGTTTTAGAATTAGTTGATGAAAGTAAAATTTAACCCAAGGGAATCATAGAGAAAATTTTTTTTTATTAAAAAAGGAAAACATAAATCGAATTTAGAAATGTATAATTTTTAGTATTAAATGAGTATAAATCTCTCTTCTATTTAGGGCTGATAAGTAAATTATTTTCAAAACAACTAAAGAAAGATGAGTTGTAAAATTCTCTGCTACATATTTTTTATGTCACTAACATAAATGTTACTTAGAACTAAAGTATACCTCAGTTACTTCAATTATTTTCTCATTGTACGTAACTGTACTAGTAACTATCTCAATTCTCAATGTAGATGAATAAAATTGGTATACATGTGAAAGGATAAAATAAATTATAGCATTAATCAAAAAATTCATTCACTTATTGTTTATTTATTCTTATTAAATTATTGAGATGATGTGCTAGAGCATATTACTACAATATCGATCGAAGTTATCAATATTTTTAATCTGAAAGTATTTCGAAAACCGGATTTTTAAGGTGTTACGGACTTAAAAGGCAGGTTAGTTTGTCTTTTGCATCAAAACAGATTTCTATCTGCATACGTCCATCGTGCACGTCCATGGTGAAGAAGGTTGGAAGAACAGAACACACCACTTTCGAGGGGTGTCGGTGCACAATTAGAGGGACATACTGTAAAATCAAGCGTATAACGCGTACCTATACTTTCAAGCAGAAATTTTTTGTTTTTAGGTATATTCGCCATATATAAAGTTTTTTCTAAAATTTAGAAAAATAGTATACTTCTAGAACTACAACCCTTTAAGTTCACAAGGAGTGTCATTTCTTTGAAATAAGCAGTATTTCGATATATGTGTACAAGTCTAATTTTTTTTCTGTTCTCATCTTTTTTTACGTATATTTAAAGCCCTCAATTTTATACCCGGATTTTAACCACACTCTTAAATTTCGGTCTTATTTTTTGTGTTAAATGTGCGCTTTATACGCAGAAATTTACTGTAGGTATGTGTGAGCTGACACATTCGTTCAGAAAGAATTGAAGGCTCCACGACAATCGAGCTTTTTAAGGATATGCAAAACATCTTAGTTGTTTTTACATCGACCAGGTCTAATTTTCGGTGATTGGATGTCAGCTTTTTACCATGAATCTGGTGTCGACGAGATAACAGTCCTATCTAATTACAAAGTGTGGAATGTCACACTCTACGACAATTTAGCATCATGATTTCGGAAATAATCATCTGGCTAATGTCATCGTTGGTTTGTACTGGTGGCATTATGACTCTGCTCAACTGTACATAGATCTTGTGTGCTGCAGCAGGTGACAGTACTGCTTTTCCGTCAGCACATGCCTAATGTCTTTTACCACCAAGGTAAAAGTCCACCCAACATACGAACAAGCATATGTCCACCCAACTGCATACGATAATCCCTTCAAGATATCTAACAGTTCCCCGATTCTATCCCTTGGTATTTTCCCTTACAGAGCGCATATAGGAAGTGACTGATCGTGGTTTTCATGTTCCTTAATAATTGTTTACTAACAATTATTAAGCAACATGAGTGCCAATGGTGACGGACTTCGTAATTTTGATTTACTTTCCAGAGTCGTCTTACAAGACTCAATAGATTTACTTACACAATCGTAAATGCACATCACTTTCCAAATTTCCACACTTATGTTATACCCGCTTTCAAACACAAACAATGGCGAATGATTTAGATCAGAGACACTCACCCTGCGGCTCGTGGGTCGCACCTGGCCCACTCATGGCCCATTATACTAAAAAATTCAATTATTTAAAAACATTGTATTAAAAATGTATCTAGAAATTTTATCAATCAAGCAGTCAGAAACAAATTTCATTGTCGATGTTGCACTGGTACAAATTATAAGATTTTTTCCCCTTTTGTAACTTCAATGGTCGGTAATAAGTAACAGTGACATAGTGAGCTGAACTGGAGTAGCGACTATGTTATGGGTAAAAAACTGAGTTTTAAATATAAACAAATAACACTGATTTCAGCCTGAAATTCAGCCAAACCTCCTCCTTCTACCATTATACACTTGATAAATTAATATTTGAAACAAAAATAAGATAGAGACTTTGTCAAAAGAAAATAAATCAAAAATTATCAAACGACAATGCATCTAAGTTTGTATGATAGTAGAATGTAAACTAGGAGCTTGGTCATGGATGAAAGGAAACTGAAGCTACCCCATAAATCAGGAAAAATGCATAAAACCGATGAGTTTTTTTTATGTGTGTTTGATAGAGATCAATATAGTATTAAAACCAAAAATGAATTTTAATATTTTGATCAATTTTCTACATTTCAAGTGTCCAATATTGCCTTGGTCTTGTAATGTTTTTTTCTATTAATCCTCATGTTGTACGAAATATAAACGAAGCGAATGTTCTAATTATCCAACGAAATGTTCCTAAATAAAGAAGCCAAATGAGTGTTGGTTAGACAATCCACAATAAGTTGATCCATGACTTAATTTAAATATAGTAATGTTTAATTAGATGCGAATTTGCCGTGACGACGTCTACACTCTAAAAATCAAGTTACACACTGACGATCTTTACATTTGATACTGAGGTGCGCACAGCAGCGCCCTCTCAAGGCCAATATTTTGGCACACATGTTGCGACCTGCGTGAAATATCTGCCATATGTTTGTGACCTGGCTGGAAAAAAGGTTGAGTACCTCTGATTTAGATCAAATGGTCTCCCATCTCTCAGGTTTTAATTAGCATTTTCATTAAACGAAATTTTGCTGCCTGTGTCATCATAAGTGATACGTGGAGCCTTTAACACTTCAATGTTGTCACTTAACTTTATTGATCTGAAATAAACGTTACTTATTGTTCGATTTCTATAGCATTCTCTGCACGTATTTGTGTTACCTTTTTTACTGTCACGCAGTGTATTTGCAATTAAGAAGTACTAACGAACTAGTTCTGTTTTATATTGGGTTCAATTGTCTTTAAATATCGATCCCTTATAACCTTTTCTAAACGGGAATACACTACAATAAAAAAAGAAAATTACGTAATTCAATAAATTGTAGCAACAAAATGCATGCCAAAAACTAACACAAATGCATTTTAATTAAGTCTGGTTTCTAATCTTTTGTGAGATTTCCAATGTACTATACTTCTTGAATAAACTTTCAAATCACCTTTATGGTATTGTGAAGGATAACTTTTCATGAAGTCACGAAACAATTTCAAACTCTTTTCATTGAGTCACGAAACGATTTACCCCAACAGTTACCAACTGTTCTTTAAGGCTACAGTTTTCAAAATCTGAGCATTAAAGTTCGCATAAGTTCTCCATTATCTCGAGCGGAACGAATGATTTATCGAACTTTCTGTAAATTATTCCGAAACATCTGCGGAAGATTAAAAGCTTTCAGGTTGATTCTTTAAGAATATGACTCCAGCCAAATGGATTAAAGGAATCGATTAATTAAAGGCAGACAAGGAAGGAGACTTAATCTCACTCATTTTTTAATATTCAGCGAGCTACAGGTATAAAAAAAAATGTCTGAAGAGTTTCTGAATTTGTGTTTAGTCCATATTTTTATAAGATAGTTTTAATCACATTTCGAAGAAGATTCTTATTATTAATATGAAAAGATTGCAGCAAATTCATTCATATACGTTACTTTTGTTTTGAATTTATTTCAGATGAGAGTAAAATTATTTGAACTTCATTTATTAACAATTTCATATCGTTGCTTTATCTTTCTTTACATTAAAACTCCCGTTTTTTCAATTCCTACTATTAGTTCGCTATCTCCCTATATCTTGTTCAAATTTTCAATCGTTAATAAAATACATTTTAAAGCGCTCAATTGAGCTGAAATTTTATATACACGATTTTTTTGGCTGACAATACAACAGTAATTTAATTAAAATTCATAAAAATTAATTAATTGAAACTAATTACTCGAAGAATGAAAATACACCCACGTTGGCATCATTTTTGGCGACTTAGTGACCATTTTGGTGACTTGTGTCAAAACTTTAAAAGAATTTTTTTTCCTCACATCTTAAAGCACTCATTTGAGCTGAACTTTTCCATACACGATTGTTTTGGGTGACAATACGATAATTTAATTATGTTGAATTAAAATTAATTGACTGAAACTAATTGTTTAAAGAATTTCAGATATTGTCGTTTAAAGGATTTGGGAAACGGCCCCATATCGAGGATTGGTTTGAGGAAGATGATAATGAAATTTGAAAAAAACTGCGAATTTTGGTGTGCTGCCCGGAAGAGAATGGAAACCGGTTGGTACTAAACTGTGGAAAAAGTCGCTACTGCTATGGTTGAAAGAGCCTCCAGTTCCATCTATTCTTCAGAAAGTGGTCAATCAGTGTCACGCGGGATTGAGATTCCGTGGTCGACAGTACCAATAAATCTGCATTACATTTTGAAATGGTATCCGTATAAGAGCCGCGTGATGCAAACGCTGAAACCTCAAGATAAGAAAACACGTCTTGAATTTCCTTGCCAATATTTGGCGAAAGTAAAGGTTGATGATACGTGGCCTTGGAAAATTCTATGGTTAGATGAGGCCCAATTTTATTTAGTTGAAGCTGGAAATATTCAAAATTGCCGAATATAAGGGGTACTTCATCTCCAAATATCCTGCATCATCAACCTGCATTCTGATTTTGTGGCTGCTGGTGTGGATTTACTGCTGAGTTTATCCTCGGATCTTTTTTTCCTTGAAACTTCCACTCCATAAGGTCCCAAAAGATGCTCTGTCACGAGTGCTAGGTACAGTGAACTAACTCCTTCAACAGCAAGTCATTCCTACTTTACAGAAAATAATGTTTGCAAACCACTATCTTTATGCAAGATGGAGAAACACCTCACATTGGACGCCAAGTCAAAGCACTGCTTACAGCTAACTTTGGTGAGATTCGTGTAATATCCAGACATTTTCGGATGTATGACCTTCTCGTTCGCTCGACCTAAATCCCTATGATTTCTGGTTGTGGGGATTTAAGACCATGTTTATAGAGGAGGAATTAAGAGTTTACCTGATTTGAAAGCTAACATTATACGCCATGTGGCTGAAATCCCTCGTGAGTTGCTTTGCGCTACCATTGAAAACGCTATAATGCGTTCAACACTTTATTGATGTCAATGGTAATTGAACAAATTTTAACGATTCTAACGTATCATTTGGGTTATACATTTCCTCTTGGTGGTCAAAATTTGAACTATTTTACCTTTTCCCCTTGGCCAATGTAGCATATATTCCAAGTTTCATCAAAATCCGATAAGCAGAACGGGTTTTACAAGCATCTGAATAGTGTAACTTTAATTATAACCTCCTGGTATATACATATTTATATTAATTGTAATTATTTAATAAAAAATAACTAAAATAAATTTTTTCTTTGTTGACCTAAGTAGGAATTGACTTATAGTTTTTTTTATATAACTTGTGTTTAATTAACACTAAACCGTCATTTAAGTTTTGTGTACATAATCTTATTTCTTCTTTTTCAAATAAAACATATTCGTAGTTATTTTCGAATCGTGAATACGTGAATGATTTTTTATAAGTAATTCAATTTTTTATTATATTATCGCTTTGTAAGTAAATGCGAAAATTTTATTTGTTACATTTTTGAAATGAGACACATTTGAGATTAGTCATGCTAAACCATTTTCGATCCTGGCACTTGACAATCATTTTTTGTTTTATTTATGATAAATTGATGTTCTGATAAGTTTTTACAATAAGAGTATTGGGGAAAAAAACTAGATTAGATACTTTTTAATAATTTATATATATATAATTTGTGAAGCCTTTTAGATATCTAAATTCTCAATATATAAATATAATAATAAGAAAATAAATATAAATATAATAAATATATTCCTACAAAACAAAGAATGGAAAAATTGTGGAACCGAAAACTAAAAACAGCAATCCAAAATATAAGTAAAAATGGCATATAAAAAGTCAATTGACCAAAATAGGAAAAATATATTTTCCAACTTAGCCATCGACTAAGAGTGGTGAAACAGCGTTAAACATGCTTTATGGGATCCTAACCTCCCCCCCCTCCCAGAAGAAATTTTTGCATAATAGTGCAAGAAATTTGCATAAAAGTACTTTAAGTCTTAACTATAGCACGTGTAAACTTACATTACTAATAAAGAATTTTTCTAAAAAGAATGAATATTGTAAGATTGGTCAAAGCAATAAAATGATGCACATAATAAACAAACATAAGTTCTATAACTCACAAAAAACTTTTTTCACATACATCAAGTTAAAGGAACTATCAATACGAAAACCAATGTTCTGTGATCTGTGACTGTAATTCATAGAAAACTTTAACTATGGTGCCATCTGTAAGACGAATTCTTAATTAAAAGTAACATATATATATAATATAAAAGTGAAGAAGCACTAGAACCTACAGTGCTAAAGAAGTAAGAAATTGTAATTCAGCAGACACAACAAAAGTAGATACAAAAAGTCCTTGGACTAAACTGGAGACCTATTATGATTTCTAAAGTTGTCGCTGAATTAGGTCAGTGAATTAAGGTTATATATATATATATATATATATATATATATATATATATATATATATATATATATATATATATATATATATATATATATATATATATATAAGACGCATTTGTTGTCTGTTTGTCTGTTCCCTCATAACTCAAAATCCAGACAACCAAATAACGAGAGATTTGGTACACATATACAAAATTACATGGGGAAGGTTCTTAAACAGGTTTCGCGTTCGTAATTCTTTCTAAATTTTTTAAAATTTAATTTTTAAGTGATTTTCCAGTGTTATGACGTCATATGATGTCACGTTTCTCACTAAGTGGAAAATTTATACTTTACACGCAGTTTTTGAAGATTATTACATATTTTTACTATAGCTATATATTTATCAGTTGGAATATTTATTCAATTTTTCTATTCTATGATATTTAATTAGGATTATTTTTTGAATAAATCATTTTTTTATGGATTATTCTTTCAACAACTAAAATTTTGTTTTGTTGTTATGACAACATTTAGGTATTATCGCAGGATGTTTATGTGTATGATTTTGCTTACAAATTACAACTTATTTATTTATTTCTTTAGAATGCGAAGATTATAATTTTGACAAACTAAAACTTCTCATTGATAAGGGTTATATTTTAGTTCGGTTTAAGTGTAGTATAGAGGGACCACTTTGGATTTGGCGATTTTTCTTCAGATTTTTCGATTTTTATCTAAATGTCATGGTGAGATATGGGATTCATTCTAAAATAAATAATACCGAAAAAAGTACTTGGCGACCACTTTTAGTCACCAAAATAAAGGACTGCGCCAAGTAGTCCCCCCCTATACTACACTTGATCCAATAATATGGTTCTTTGCAATTTCATGTGTCTTTATTTTAACCTTTAAGTGTATACTATTGACTTTAGTGCATAAAATTGCCATGCAGAAAATCAAACTTTGGTAATCATACTGCCCAAGCAAAAGCAGTGTTAGTAGTAATTACATATCAAACTGGAATAGGCATGAGAGAATGGTCAAACCAGACAAATGGCTTAAATACCTGTTGAGGAAGCAGATAGTCATATTTAAGGGTATACTATTGGATTCAGTGCATAAAATTGCCTTGCAGAAAATCAAACTTGGGTAATCATACTGCCCAAGCAAAAGCAGTGTTGGTAGTCATTACATATCAAACTGGAATAGGCATCAGAGAATGAGCAAAACAGACAAATGGCTTAATTACCTGTTGAGGAAGCAGGTAGTCGTAAGATAAATTATTTTTGGAACTTTATGTACTATCCTAACAATCGCCAACGTTCAAAATAACTTGCCAGGTTGGCAACCCCGATTTCGCATGTCATATATATGCTGAATTGTGAGTCGTGCTTTGTTTCATATATCGCCAATAGGTTGCGAGCAGAGATTTAGTGGAGTATTTTTTTATGTGTGTCCCTTAATTTTCAATGTAGTGACCTAAAAAATATTGCATGAAAAAAATTGCAGTAAATCATAATGCGGTAGATAAAGCATTAACGTGCATCGCTCTCCTACACCGCGGGTCTTACAAAGCTCTAATAAAGTTTGAGCTATGAAAGTAGCTATACAGTGTGGCCAACTTGACTCTATCGTTAACATTTTGCTATGTTTTTCATTGAATCGCCATTTGTTATTTAGGAAACGGCGTTGCTTGCGAGTATTACAATTTTAATATAAAATAAATTCAACAGAAAGTAATATTAATGTATGACACTTTCAGATATAAATTATTTACAATATTTTAAGCGTCACAAAACTTTTAACAATGTGTTACTTTTGCCGAGCAGAGATCAGCTTAGGGAGGTATTTTCAAAAATCGACCCTCAAGAGTGTTACGGGGAGTTATAAATATAAAAAAAATCCTTTTTATCAGCTATTAGATCTACAGACTTAAAATTTAACAAAGGTATTTTTTTCTTTCTTTTTTTTCTTCAGCTGAGATATGCGAAAAGCTTTTTTTGTTTAATTTGCAATTGACTCAAAATTAACTCATTAAAAACTTCTTTATCCTTCAATCTGTGTTGTTTAATTTTTCAGTTCATCCGGGCGAAAAACGGGTATACCAGCTAGTATATATATATATATATATATATATATATATATATATATATATATATATATATATATATATATATATATATATATATATATATATATATATATATATATATATGTATTTATGAAACACAAACCTGAAGTAACATAGCGCAACAAAGCAGCAGCAGACATTAACAGAACATGTTGACAAATACAAGAGACAAAGAGCAAGAGTTTTCAGAGTCCTGGCTATTTATATGAAGCAGCAAATCCGCGTGACCTCCTCTTATGGAGGCTATGATTGGTGGAAAGCTATCGTTCGATAATTTTTGATGCACTCTTATTTCTAAGAATTCAAGCTGTTAGCTTTCATGATACGATTACGATTAATTCCCACTAGGTGGGCGTGAGTCCTGAAGGCTAGGGCCGTTACAAATTTAAATATTATTCAGGACATATTATAAGGGTTGGGATCTGTTTTATGTTGTTAGAAATAACATCAATAATATATGCTCCCATTTTTTGCCACAGAAACAAAGCCAATTTGTTTAAAGAAACGAGCGAATTAATTCAAATAATAAAATCAAGCAAAAATTTTTAGGCAAAATTTTTTTTAAAGGCTATAAAAATATTCAACATGCTTCGATATAAGGAATAATATTTTAACGACATGATTCATGGTTTCATCATTTCAGTAAAAAATCTTTAAATATTTCTGAGCCAATCACTGTCTAAAATGTAGCCATGGATTTATCTTCTTTTATATCCTGTATAAGGTTTCTTTTTCTTTAAAAGGTTTCCTTTGGCGCTTATTATGAATTTGAATACGATGAGGCTTACCCGAAATAATTTTCCTGCAAAATAAACTGGTTCGTTGAGATACTAGGGCTTTTCTTTTAAGCTCTTTTAATATTCCCTAATGCATGCAAAAACATTCGTGCTGTTGAATCTCCATTAATGTTGAGTGATTTAATAAATAACTGCATGTATCAGGTTTTTTTGCATTATAGAGAGATTCAATTACCTAAAAGGATAATGTTTTACAAGGTGTATCAGTTGGCAAGCAACAATGTAGAATTATGCAAATTGTGAAGGATAGTTCGAGTGTTTGAGGGAATTAGTTCCAGCATTAATTAAGCGTCGGGCTTTTAATTCTCAGCTAATTAATTCAAGATCAAGAAATTTATTTCTAAATTCTTCTTTACATTTAAACCTGATGTGCTAAATAAAATATGCAATTAGTACCACACAGCATAAATATTAAACAAAAAGCAAATTTTTTTGAATTCTTTAGTTAAGAGTTATCTGTGTTCTTCGTTGATATTCATGTCAGATATTCTCGTGAAAAAATGGTACCCATTAAATTGCGAAATTAACGATAGTTTTACTATATTGGATCTTAAGAAACTTATATTAATGTATGTTTTTTCTTTCACTGAGGTAAAGAAGAAAAAATAAATACAATAAAATTCGCCATTTACTTTCATAATTTTGTTATGTAAGGCTTATGTACCTCTTTTTTTTCAAATTCTGTTTTAATATTTGTAGCAGAATATATGTTTCTAAAACTCTGTATAATGTTTACTTTTTTTTCAAAATTTTGTATACGATTGATGTCTAGATGCATTTTTATTTCATTTTTGTTTTACATTTATTTCAAAAATGGCGTTTCTTTCGTTTAATTTTTCCTTTCGCTTAGAATAAGGTAGTAACTTAAAATCATGATACTTAAGACGAAACATCTTTTTCCAAAGCCATATTTCATAATTATGTAAACATTTAAGTGAAAAGAAATTTTTATGAATACAAGTTTTAAATTAAGTTTGAATGCACTAACTTTTTATTGTGTACTCAAGGTAGTGGATTTCAGAAAAGAAATAAATGAAAAAAATTCTAAAGGTGGTTTGAGTTTTTTTGAATATCAAAATACTTCGCAACTGAGAGAGAGAGAGATCAAATTAGTAATGATCCAGTGTTCTAAAAAAAGTATTTGAGATGAGTTTATTAAGAACTCTTAACTTTTCTTCTAACTGTATTGTTCATTCGGCATTGGGGTTTTGGTAATTTCAGTGTTCATCTATCATTATATTCTGGGTATGTATGCAATTCAATACATTTTGAAAACAAAAGAAAAGAGAGTCAAATATTGATATTTATATATCTTAAAGAATTTGATTTAAAGCTTATAACATTCCATTTATTTATTGTAAAAACATTCGGATTGAAAAATACGTTTTCAAAGCTCCTGAGCAATTCTTTAAGTGAAGCTTTTGGATATTTTTCTTATATTTGTAAGGAAATAGTTTTTATGTCTGTACTAATTAAGAAGATAGTTGATTAAAGTAAATAAATATGTTCAGAAGTTATTGTATGAGTTTGTACTGAAGTTTCGAAAAACATAATAACTGAAATTGCGTTATTTACTGAGTATTAATGTTAACATGTCCATATCTATTTAACATGTGTTATAACATTTTCAATGGAAGACAATTTTTACTTCTAATATATGGCATCTTCATCTTATACGGCAATCACAAATTTCGGAAACAAATTATCCTTATTTAAAACATTCTATATACGTTTTAAACTCAAAAGTTTCATTTTTTCATGTATCCTCGCATAATATTTGAGTATTTTCTGATTTCAAGTTTCTTACAACCAGTAATAGATAACAAAGTATGGCATATATAATAATGTATACGAGTTATTTCTCTATTCATAGAACTTGTTGCTACACATTGTGAATATTTCAACTTTATTTTATTTCATTTATTATATATATTTAAATTTTTATAATAAAAACTTCTCTAGAAACAGCATTTTTAACAATGAAAATACACTTTTCTAAAATATTATAGCCTCCAATAAACTTTGCTCAATACATGGAAAAATTAATAAAATTAAAAAAAAACATATTTTCTTTCACTTGATAATTTTATACTGAATATTTGAGAGGATATATATTTTTCGCTATGGCTGAACTTTAAAAACTAAATTTTTATTTTTGTGTTACGTTATATAAAATTTTCACAACTGGGTTGTTGGATAGGAAAAAACTATCAGAAAGAAAAATGACATTTAAATACTAATTAGGGAAAATAAGAGAATTAGAGGTGCTATTGAAATGCTAATTAAGGAAAGCTGAATGATTTGCTTGTATTAAGAAAATTGGACAGATGGCACATAAATTGAACTAAAAGTGAAAAAGAAAATTTTTTATGTTATCTTTCATATCTAACATAAAGAAAACGAACGTACTTATACAGTAGAATTCCGAAAACTCGGCATAATCGGATCAAAGAGTGGCCGAGTTTGGGAAAATACCGGGTTATCAATAACAGGATTAAAAAAAAGAATAAGTACGAGTGTTTACTCAGAAAATACTGTACTGCACTTGTATGTATTGTTTGCTTGAGAATTCAGCAGAAAATATACTGTAAAATACACATTCAAAATAACAAAAGAAAAGTACGTACTTGAGTAAGGCATAGAGTATTAACTACATGAAAATGAAAAATAATGAATACATAGTATATAGTAATTTAACTGATCAGACACACCTAAGACACGGGGGGTGATCGGTTAACGAACAGATCGGTTAACGAACACTTTCACGAAAGATTTTTGTGTTCGGATAACGAACACTTTCAAGAAAGATTTTTTGTGTTTGGACAATGAACACATACTCGGAGGTGATCAGGGATACACCCCTGAAATTATGGATGAAATTTCGACAACTGCTAGAGATCTGGATTTGGAGGTGAAAGAGGATGACATAGAAGAGCTCATGATGGGACATGAAGATGAACTGACGACAGAAGAACTCCAAGAAATTTTGAATGAAGAACACCAAGAAACACAGCGAAATGTGTCTCTTTCTGAACAAGAGGAAGACGAAAGAGGACCAATGCCGACATCTGCCATTAAAGATCTTTTGAAAAAGTGGGTGGTTGTCAGAGCAATGGTCTTAGAATGGCACCCAAACCAAGCTGATGTCAGTAGGGTTGGGGATCTTTACAACGACAATGCTATTAATTACTTCCGGAAAATCCTGAAAAAGAGAGAAAAGCAATCGACATTGGACATATTCTTCAACGCCCCATAAGCAAAAAATGAAAAGTACTGATTAATATGCAAGACTATATGTATGTATTATTTTTTAAAAAACTTACTAAGAAAAATTATACATTTTTTAAAATTTAAAATTAGGGTCTCCAGAACGAATTAATCGATTTCACATAGAAGTCTATGGTGAATCGATGATGGGTTAACGAACAATTTGGATAGCGAACATAATTCTTGGAACGGATTATGTTCGTTAACCGATCACCCACTGTACTTAATAAAAGCTTATAGCTGTCTATAATGAAAATTAATGAACCGAGACTTTACAAAAACTGGTTAATTTTCTTTTTACATGCGAAATGCCCTATTGTCTTGTGCACTGCATTCTGCGTTTTGCTGCTTCATCACAAAGACGACAAAGGAACGGTAAGTACAATATCAACGCACTTTGTTGCTCAAAATAGTCTTTATTTACTCGTTATGTAATGTTTCAGGAGTTTGTACGGTGTCTTCAATGTTAACGTCTTCATCATTTTCTAACATTTTTCATCAGTTGTTACAACAGCAATAATTTCTGCTTCAGATATTAATGTCTTGTTTGTCCGAATTATCCAGACTACCAGGTTCTTGAGTGTCTTTTCGGGACTTTACTGTTCTGATATTAAAACTCTTAGAAGATTTTCGAAGAATTGACTTAGATTTTTGAAGATTTTGACTTAGAAGAACTGTTCCCATTGCAATATATTTTTTTTAACGGAGCAGGAAATATCGTTATACAAGTTGTTTTGTATTTGAGGCACTTAATAGCTGCTGTATATCATGAAGCTAGATAATATTTGGTCAGAGGTGAATTTATCAATTTCATGTTTTTCTCTTAGAATGTTATTTATGCCTAATCCTAGAATATGTTAACAAACAAGAAATTTAGAGTTTAAATCTCTTTTTTGAGTTTTTATATAAAGAAATATTTGTTTTGAGGAATTATTTTTATTAGAATTATTTTTTACATAAGTAAAATAAACAAAATTAAAAATTTTGATATTTTGTGCTACAGGATGGGCCAAATTCCTTCCACAGTTTAAAATAGAAGTAGCCTTTGTGAATAATATTAATAGTTTTTGATTGCTTTCACACGAATCTAAGAATCAAGTCTTAGAATTTTAATTATGGAAAAATATGCAAAGGAGAACCGTGTTGAATAGTAGCTAATATTAATATGCAAATAAAACTTTCATTATTTTTTTCACACAGAGATTATATGTGCGTCATTTTCACTTAAGAAGGTAAAGTTTCTTTCCTGAGGCATCTAGGGAATTTGTATGTTCGTAAATAAGCTTAGATCCATTGCTTAGCTAAAAATACGAATTCATGAACAAATTCAAAAGATTTAAAAAGAGATATAGAAAGTTATTTAGAAAATTATCGTATAAAAACTCATATCTGCGATCTGGATTATGGCACTCATTTAAGAGATACTATTTTAGATTTCTAACTGAAATAATTTCCAAACAATGTATATATTATGTACGTAAATAACATTATGTATTATTATTGTGGTAGCGTTTCCCGCTTCCCCGCCCCACGTTCGGGGTTCTATCCTCTGTCTGGGCAAGATCAACTCAGCCTTTCATCCCTTCAGTGGATCGATAAATGAGTATCAAGCTTGCTTGGGGACTAAGACACCGATGATTTCGCTTCAGATTGACCACCTAATCGGGACATTTGCTCATGCACCTCAGCGCCCAATGATCACGTATACTGGGATGGGCACAGTAGACCCTGGCCCTCATGGGCTGTTGCACTACTGAGTTTGAGTTTATATTATTATTATGCATACATAAATAACATTATGTATGCAAATGTATTATATTACAATACATTAAAAATTGCATTAATTTAAGAAACTGTATATATTATAAACATACAGTGATTTTTAAGGCCAATTGTTTCTACTGAAAAGGTGAAAATGTGTTTATACCAAGCATTTTTAATAACATATTGTGAAAATAATAATGTCATTCGTAGTTGATAATAGTAACACATACATAAATATACTTATAATGGATAATATGGATACTTATGTTCGATGGGGCAGGACTACGCGAGGAGCTAAGGTGCGGTCTGGAGGGCAATGAGCAATTATTGAGCATTATGCGCCTCGTTGGATCTCGAAATCGTCCTGTTTGAACTAGGTTGGAGACAAGTCTCAAATGTAGAGGTCGATAACAGTCACCAAAACTTCAGAAACATAGAAATGGATGTGGAATATATAGGCAATGTGCATAAGAGGAATGCGGAAGTAATACCACTCACCAAACTCTAGCATCAAGTGAAGTACCAGTAAGGCTACGAATAATGCAAGAGTAATGCAATCCTCTCATGGCTATGTCTCTATGACACCATAATCATTGGAAGCGAATGACCATTATGGTGCTCTAGGTAGGATCGTGATTACCAGACAGTGCAATGTACGGTTATTTCATTCATAAAATGTAAAAAAATGTGGATAAAACTGTAAAAACAATAGAAAGCTATTCTTATCAATAATTTTAAACGGAACTGACATTGATTTGACTATTCTATTTGCAGATCATAGCAACATTAAATTAACTTTTGTAGAATCAATAATTTCTTTCTTTTTTTGGTTTGAAACAAGAATATGTAAAATTTCTTCCATTAATTTCCCCCCAGAGTTCAATAAGTTAAATACAGTAAGGACTGAGGAATCTACGACCTTTTAAATATTATAAATTAATATATATTTAAAACAGTATGGTCATCTCTCTGAGCATGTCTTGTTCATTTTTTAATTTTGAAATTAAACTGCAATTGATCTCAGTAAACAAATGAGTACTTTAGTGATATACAAGAACAAAACAATTAAACTTTTTTACTGCACAACTAGAAGTTAAATAAAAAAAAGTTGGAAGATATTATTTGTTAAATTGAAGGAAAGAGTTATATATATAAAATAGCTTTTTGAATGAATAATAACTAAATTAAAAGAAATTTAAATTAAATAAATAAAATATTATTTTATAAGCTTTATTCTTTAAGAAACTTTCAGGAAAATTAAATAAATTATCTATTTTAAAAAAGATATTTGTTTTGTATCGTTTGTTTAAATAATGAGAAAAATTTATGCTTTTTATTTTAATAAGCAGTGTTGTAAAGATATTTTGCTCAAAAAATATTAAGCTCTTTTAAGACTGAATTATCATTTTTTCTGTTACATTTGGTTGTTAATTCGTGGATTTCATGCTATTAGTCCAGTGCTTCTCAAACTTTCAATACTGGCGCCCCCCTTTTCAATCACAATTTTTATCGCGCCCCCTTATACATAATAATTTACTGAATGCAATAATAATGCACTTTTACGATAAAGCAACAATATTTATTATAAACCGTACAAATTCATGACATAAGTATTAAATTTTGTATATGTTACTTTTAAGCAAAAAAAAGTTAAGTAATAGTATAATTACTAAGTTATTTTTCCTTTCTCTGATTTTTAAATTGGAACATATTACAAAATGCGGTGGTTGCTTAGAAGACAAAATATAGATATCAGCTAAATATAGAAAATGAACTCAGAGGCTCAATTTCTTATCTTAAAACTCCTTTCAAAAACTTTGCTCTGTAAGACAAGCCCATGGAAGTAGCTAATAATTATTAAACTTGTTCTTAATTTAGTATTAATTAATTAGTCCTAAAATACTCTGTGCGCCACTCATACATTAAAAGCAGTGTTTCTCAAACTTTCAATACTGGCGACCCAATTTTCAATCATAATTTTTGTCTCGCCCCCTGTACAACAATAATGTATTTACTGCAATAAAAAATGCACTTTGAGAGAGAGACGCTAAAGTGTTACAATACGATCTTAATTATAAACCGTACAAATTAATACGATAAGTATATTAAATTTTGTGTATATTTTAAGTAATGTAATATATATATATATATATATATATATATATATATATATATATATATATATATATATTTTAAGAAAATTACTTAAAATATATATATTACTTAGAGAATTATGTTATTTTTCTTTCTCTAATTTTTAAATTGGAACAGATCGCAAAATGATGTATTTAATTAAGGATTTATTTCCTTCAGCATTCATTTCTCAAAGCACAAATGTCATTAGAAAAATAGTCTAGTCAATGTCGCTCTCTATCATATCCATCACATCTGGCATTATAGGGTACGTTTGCGTGAGTCTGGGCAACCTATCGGACGTCTGCGCAAAACATGTAAAAATGCTTTTCCTCGTACAATTCCAGTCAGTTTTGGTCGACTCGGTACTCCTATAGCTACCGAATCTAGCTTGAATGTACATTTTTTTTAATTTCCACGTTAATTGTAATTCACGGTAATTAAGTATTTACGGCAGTAAATTAAAACAATATCATACATACATTTTTAAGTCGTAAGCAAACATTCGACCATAATAAAGAATCAACAAGTACACAGACGAACGAGCATGGTTCCGAAAATTAAATCAAGGCGATCTTCTCAAAAATACTTAAATTTTGGATTTACCACTACTGAAGTAAATGATGGAAAAAAGCCCCAGCTCGATATGTGTTAAAACTTACAAATCTGTAGAACAACATGTGAAAGTTGTTTTTAAAACATGTAAAATCATTTAGCTATGTTGGCAAAGAATTTTAAAAAGTATTTTCTGGATGAGGACAGCTTGGTAGCAAGTTACGAGTGGATTAGGGATCTATTTCAAGATACTCCAGAAGGGCTCTCAACTTCCGAAGAAGAAATCTTCATAGATTTCACATGCAGTGAAAAATTAAAAGGCAATTTTGTAATAAATCGCTCTTTGAATTTGGGGTAGAGGTGAATGAGGAATTATCTGTACTGAAAACAAAAGCACTTCGTATACTATTACCATTTTCAACATCCTACCTTTTGCAAACCGGATTTTCTGCAGTGGATGCCTTGAAGACAAAATATAGATCTCAGCTAAATATAGAAAAATAACTCTTTAAGTGTCAATTTCTGATATTAAAACCTTCCTTTGAAAAACTTTCCTCTACAAGAAAAGCCCGTGAAAGTCCCTAATAATTATTAAACTTGTTCTTAATTTAGTAATAAGATTGATTGATTGAATATTAACGTCGCACTGTTCAGCTGCACGAGGGCTTTTGACGACGGACCACGTAATTTTGAACCATGGTCAAGTGACGTGGATGACACCTGAGCTGGCACCCCCTCTCCTAACTACCACACCACACCAACGGGAGGACGTTTCAGCTCTCGACAGATTTAACGTGCAACGCTGTCCTACACGGCGGGTCTTTAGTGGTACTGGGCTCGAACTCGTGACAAGGCAAGCCACGATCCGATACCTATACCACTCGGCTACCGCGGCCAAATTCAGTAATAAGAAATTATTTATAAAATACCTTCTTCATTACTGATACATCAAACGTATACTGGCTGAAACACCGACTCTTCGCACGAGTTCATTTTTTTAAAAAAATAAAACATTATTCTTGATATAATAGCTGAACTGTAAGGAGAGTAAAAACTGTGTGCACGACATTGTATACAAAAATGTAAAATGATTTTTTTTTTTTTTTTAGATAAATGCTATAATTGTAAATAACTGTTTAAAAGAACTGTAATTTTAAACCTCACACAATTAGCATTTAGAATTAATGTTAAATTATGAAAAAGAATATAAAATTCCGATGAAGAATAATTGTGTTACTTTTTAACATTTAAAGCGAGAAGACTTCAAAAAGTTTAACCCGGGAGCAGGCGCGTACTCGATACTAACATTAATGGTAGTGGGGGGGACTCAGTCCCCCCAATCATTTGTTTAGAATTATTTTTCTGTACACGATACAAATCGGAATTCTAGTGAATATTTTAATTTATAGAAAGTATACTTACCTTCTTTCAAGGACTATTCAATTCTTTGATGATTTGAGAAAAAATCCAATAAAACTGAACTAAAATGATTCAAAAGTACAAGACCCAAATATCGCAAAACTCAATTATTTACAATTTCCTTAAGCGAAAAGCAAACACATGAAAGATGGGAGGGAACTAATATTGATAATAACCATACCATAAGATTGAAGGTCAAATTAACATTCAGATTTTTTTATCCAGAAACTGAAATATTTTGACATCTACTAATTTTTAAGAAACATCTGTCTTTTAGGGGATCATAGCCTTTGTTGCTCCATATCCCACAAAACCTGAACTGAACTGAACGTACTATGCAGCCTGGCTGAAAAGTGAATCATGACTTCCTTTTCTTTTTCTACAACTAATGTACAGTATTTCAATAATAATTGCAGCGGTGAATTGTTTATCTTCTTAGAATTTTTCTCAGGGTCTGGGTTTCGTTTTTTCTTTTAACGAGTAATATTTTATGTTAAAACGTAATAAAAAAATCTCTCATTGAGGAAAAACAGCAAATAAAACAAAATGTTTTTTTTTCCTTTAATTTGGTTTTGGGATCAAAGATAGCTATTTGATGACGGAAAAAAGCTAGATAATAAATATAAATTATGCCAGTGTGTTGTGAGTATTTTTTTTATTATGGAAGAAAGCATTTTGTTTTACTTTTCTTTCCGGTTATTTTTTTTAAAAAAAATCTTTAAATTTTCGATACGCTCGCGCCCCCCTTGTAGGGTCATCGCGCCCCCAGGGGGCGCGCCCCACACTTTGAGAAACACTGTATTAGTCCCAAAGAAGAAAACAGTTTAAGAGTGATGAAATTTATTGTCGAGTAATAGTCCTTAAAATAATGTAGCCCTTAACAGCAGTAAATTTTGCACAGTAAATTCCAAAAGGTTTTCACACTTCTGTGGCACTCAAACACAACTATGAGTGTCTAAAAATTCAGGCATGTAAAGTTAATCAGCAAGCAACCACTCACTTGTGACCTCTCCAACAACAAAAGTAAAACTGGTTTAGTTTCGTTAAGTGATCGCTTTTTATAGTTTGCGAAGTAATCTTCCAGTGCCTTCTCGAAAAATCAACTTACGTCATAGATTGTGATGTTATACATTTTTCCAGTGGTTTCCAGAAGCATCCATGAGGTTGCCAAAATAGGCTCCAAGTCGCCAAAGTTGGTCGCCAAAAATAATGCGAACTTGTACATATTACTAATATTTCTCCAAATTCCATTGAAAATCCATAAAAATAAATGAAACAAAATATTGACTTATTAAATATCCAGATATATATTATTTACACTATTTAAGATAAAACTAGGCATTGATTATACAAAATTTGTAACAATATGCAAATGTATACAGAAAGAGAATGAAATTATTCACTTTTCCTTAGATTCGTACCAGTTTATTTATCTACATTATTATTGATTTATATTTTCAACATATTTTTTTACGATTAAAGATGAAGTAAGTACACAGATGAAATTCCGCAATGCTTTCAGAAATTTGTAAACTATTTTTTTTCGAAAGATAATTTTTAAAAATAAAGTTTGCTTTGCCCAGTAATGAGCATCCATCTTGATGGATTTTAAGGAGATAATTCTTTGAAAAAAATGGAAAGTTCAAAAGATTATTTTTAATGTATTTTATTTGTGCGTAAATTTAATTAGGGACCGAAGATAAGTTTACGTAATACAGTTTACTTTAATTTTATTCATGGACTTTCAATTTTTCTTTAATTTAATCTACACATTAGAGAGCTTTGTGCATTTCTAATTAACATACACCTCTTTTTACGCATTCTTATTGGATAATTTGTTTAAAATTAAAGTTTCTTTGATAAAAAATGGAATCTTGTCCAATTAAGTAGTTGAAAAAGTAAGCAATTCTTATAAAATGTGTTTAATTAATAGTTTCTCTCAATTTTGTTTGCATTTTTCATTTTCTTAGACTCAGTAAATCTTCTATCAGTAAATAAAAGTTCATTGAATAAAATTTATTAAATTTAACGATACAATTATTTAATACGTTGTTAAAACTATAAAAATTTCAACAACTTCAGTAACATTTATTGTTTATTAACAAGAAATTATACAACAGTCTGTTAAAAGGAGTATTGAGAATTATAATGTTAATAATGCCGTTACAGTTTGACGTATTTGTTTTACTTTAAATGGACAGGAAAAATTCAATAATTGTATACTATAATTGAGATGAACATGTTGAAATAGTATTTGATACCGCAATAAATTTAAAATTTTAAGCCGAGCCTTTGTGATTGATATTAGAATCTGATACCTTAAAATATGTTATATAGAATTATGAATATTTATGTTTATTAATGTTTTAAAACGTTTTAAATTTAAGTGAAAAGAATTAAATAAAGCATTTAGAATAAAATAAAGAAAAATTTGATTTAACGAAAATAGGTTTTAAAATTGAGTTTAACTCAAAGAAATAACTGAGAAAATATATGTTTTGATCCTCGATGACTACAGAACCGAAAAACGTTTAATCCCCGGGTCTTTTATATCCATTCTAAATTTGCATAGTGCTACTTAAAATCGGCTGAAAAAGTGCAGGTCGTTGAGTATGCTAATCTATGGAATAATAAGATTTTAAAATATAATTATTGTATGGAAGCTTCAGAAATAGTTATATAAGTGATTTTTGATATATTTAATTTAGGTAATTTTAATTAGAGAATAATAATAAAGATGAATTTATTTAAATTATACACACACAATTTGAAAATAGTTATCAAAGGAGAAGAAATCATTTTTATTTCTAGTAAATACTTATTAAAAAAGTATTTGCTATACATATATATAAGTATATAAATTATACTTGCATGTATTTACTATTTGTGTATTGAAAATTAATTATTTAAATTATCTGTTCCATTAAAAATTTATTGAACAAACATTTGTAACAAGTTTCATGAATATTTAATGTGACTGAATAAAATAAAAAAATGGACCAAATTATATTTAAAAGTTGTTAAAGGGATATACAATTGCTTTGATAAATTGTTGTGGAAAATTCAGTAATGAACATGCAAATGTTTCATTATCATATACCCCTTCTAAAGGTTTATTGTGTTAGACTTTTTTTGCTAAATAAAATTGTGATAAAAACAAAAATTTACGAAACAAGTTTTACAAAAAATTTCAGACTAGCGATATTTTTTGGCAATATACTGTACGATTATAATCATACAATAACCTACAGAAAATTAATGTGAAGTTTTACTTTTGACATTTCGAATGGGGAGTTTTACTATATTGACAACTCTCAATGATTCCTTTTTATTCTAGTTTTTTCAATAAGTGATTATATGTCACAGACGATTTTTAAAGCTAGTTGCAGGAGACAATGTACAGAAACATCTGTTTCAAATTTTCCACTTGTTTTGAAGAATCTGCTTACAAAGCTTTGTCGCATATCATAGCTAAGCAAACGGTCTATTCATCACGTCTGAGTAGAAATACATTAAGTGTCAGAGAAACCATTTTGTGTTCGGTTATAAATACTGCAGCGGCTTTATACGATAAATTAGTCAAGTGTTATTTTTCTTGTCCCATCAAAGTATTCAAAAGCTGAAGAGACATTCTAAAAAAGAAAATTTAATAAGTTCCAATTTACAGTTGAAAAAAAACTTTCTTATTAATTTCTGAAACGCTTTATATTACTAAAACAGAAAAACTGATATAATCCTTATTTTGCTTAAGTTTTGGAGTTGTGATCGTGATCTTATGTTTTCGAGTGCTTTTATCTGAGATTTGTTACATTACATGAAACACAGGTTCATAAAAAATAAATTAATTTGAGAACAAGTTCTATTTTTCAGTATTCTGCAAGCTTTAAGTACATATGAAAAACACTACATTTCTTAATTTAATAAATACATGTGATGAAAATCCCCGACCCTTTATGTGTCAGTTGGGGTAAGCTTCTAACCAGGACAACTGGACCCAACTCTCGCATAAGTACTTTGACTTCAACTACGGTGGACATACTGAAAAGACGTGGATGAACGAATCACTCGCTCCTGATCGACGCTGAAAGAGTATTCGTCTCTTGTCATGGCTTAAGGGGTTACAGAAGAAGTTGCTGAAGCATTGAAATAAAGAGCACCATTTGATAAACAGCTGCACTTTCCATTATTTCAAGTCTTGATATACATTAATTTAAACCCTTAACATACAGTTGTGTCATTTTGAAAGGAATAGTGTAAACATATGAAGGGCTTTGAATGAATTTTGTTCGAATTGTTGTTAATTGCTCGTATAAAACATAAAAGAATTGAATTAGTTTGTCCACATCAACAAAAATATACAAAAATATTTTAAGCAGCTTCAGAATAATCATCAACAAAAATTTCGATTTCCGCATTGTATTCATGTTACAAAACTTTCATTGCAATAATTAATATGAATTTTTTATTACTTAAAATTTAATTATTGTGACTTTTCACGTATGCGAATAAATAATAAATGGTTATATATTCATACAATGAGGAGAATATTAGAAGATTTTATACTCATCTCCAAAATAATAAGATCTTCAATAGAAGAGTTTGTTCATAAAAATTATTCCAAAATCTTTCAATTCTTTTTTTTAATGATTTTTAATCTAGTTACTACAATAATTTTAACGAATCATTTTTAGAACCTTTGCTTATAGCTATCTTGCAGAAGTTTTTTTTTTTTTTAACGAGGGCCCACGTCAAATCCTATGTATGTCAATATAACGAAAACTTTAAAATAATTTTTAAATAACGGGCCACTTTTTAATAATCTTATAAATAATTTTCAGTAAATTTCGAAAGAATATGCATTTTTTTTGCGATTATTCATTAAAAAAAAGAATCGTATTTCTGTTACTAAGAGTAAACGAATAAATACAAATATGTTCTAAAATAGTCCATGATGTAAAGATACGAATAATGCCAAGCGGTTCGCTTTTTACCTTTTCGTTAAGAAAGAGAAAACGTTTTACTTGCAGTTTGTGCAATTAACAATTTGTGTAAGATTTTCATCAGTTTAACCCCCTCGTTCATTTTTTAAAAAGAAAGTGAAATACTGATTTCGCATAACTAGAAATTTCATTTGGATCGATGGATTTCTAGTTAGAAAGTTTCAAATTAGAAATTGACACGTTTCAGTGGAAATAAAAATTCGCCAAAACTGGGTTCTAATTTGCTTACATATACCGACGAAGTTGGTCTTTGTTATAAAATCTGAATCTTGTAAATAATGAAAGATTGTAATTCTACCACAGAATTAAAAGAAAAGAAAAATCTAAGACATATTTTGAAAAACTTGTTTCAAGGTATACATTATCATCACTCAAAGCATCAGCATACCAAATTTCATTCATATAGATCTTTCCGATTTTGTGCAATCTCCTTCTCCTACACACAAATTCTTCTTTTTATTAATATAAAATAAGCAAACCAATCACCTTCCCCGAGTAAAAATCACGATTTTATGCAGCAGTGAAGTTCATAAAAACAGTCATCGTTAATGAATAAATATAAAACAACCATAAACTGAAAAACAAATAACATTAACTTAAGCCAAATAAAAAAATATCAGAAAAAAAGATAATAAACTTATCCTCGATGAAACTCTATAATAGACGAATGTACGAGTAATCCTAAACTTCAATGTACGCTTTCAGCGATAGAGGAAAACAAATGGCATTAAACTGTGCCAACTGATTCGTTGGCTATGGTGACAAATAATGTTCGGAATAAAAATGGAATTCAAACTCTCAAAATAATATAAATAAGAAAATTGTAAATTATTTTTTAAAAAACTTTAATTTAAGTTACAAATAATTCTGATCAAAAAAATTCAAGCCAATTTAGCTGTAAAATAAACTCAAAGAAGAATTACAGTATTAACAATAATGGAAGCTAGAAACTGTCCGAAATAGATAAATTACAATATTAACAATACTTTAACTATTTAAATGGCTACAAAACCAAATAAATCAAGTCAAGCACGTTTAGTTTTGATTGAATCACACTAAAAGTGCGAAAGCAGAAGTATGAACGCAAACCGTGTCTTGCAAGACCTGAAATGAAACTATTGAAAGAATCCTTTTTACGAAGACCGATATATAATTGCAATTCTACCAAAAATTAAATAAATAAATATAGTGATAAATAAATATAATAACAATACACTATGTAATTATTTAAAAAAACTACACGAATAATTCATCACATTAGAAAAAGGCATGGCGTCATATCAGAGCTGTGAAAAATCATTTCAAAACTGAATTTTAAAAATATTCTAAAGCGAATTTCAAAAGAGATTCTTCTCGAGGTACAAACCATTACCACCCACAACTTCAATACACGAATTTCATGCATCTGGATCAGTGATACTCAACTTGCGGCCCACCGGGTCTTTTTAAGTGGCCCGGTCATGGCCTATGGCTCAGAGAAATTCATTTATTTATGAAAATTTGGTTGGAAATTCTTTTTTAAGAAATCAAATATATCAACTTTGCTTTTTGCTTCGATGTCGTACAGGTGCAAATTGATATTTTTTCTCTGATTAGTGATAATAGACAACATTGGAGTATAGTGACCATTTCATGAGTGAAACTAATTTTTCACTTTCATATCTTGCAAGAGAAAAATATTCGAAAAAAATAGGCTGTTTTAAGATTGGGAAGTTGACTACTTTGTAGTAAAAAGCAGGCATGGATCAGTATTTATTTGATTTGTCACGAAAGTGTTGTATTTAAAAAATACCAATAAACAGGAATCGTTCAATGACACTTTTCCTCGAAGATCTATTTCAAGAGGTAATAAATAGACTTTCTTGAATAATCTTTGCAACAGCAGAAAAGTGCTTTGTCAGTGGTAATGTCACAGCGGTAACAAAGGAACCCATGAAATTTGTTATATTATTGGTAATCGCGTGAAACCGTTTACTGAAGCAGAAATTTTGAAGGAATGATTTTTAAATACTTCCAATTTAGAAAAATTCAGTGTCAAAAATAAAAAATAATAATTAAAAAAAAGAAAAATAGGAGTTTTAATATTTTGATCAATTTTCCACATTTTAAATTTTTCATATTATCTTGGTCTAAAAGCATTCCTCAAGTTACGGCCCGCGTGAAATAGCCATGACATGTATGAGAAAGCTAACATATGTATGCGGCCCGGCAGAAAAAAAGGTTGAGTACCCCTGATCTATATCTTTCCGTGTTTGTGCAACGTTGTATGATTTTACTCAGACAAAAAAGCCATCCCCACATACAATTTCGATGTACCAAATTTAACAAGCCTAGTACAAACGCCATCACATTCATTCTCTCTTATATTATTATAGATTTGGAGACATCAGTTTAATGTAGAATTGATACAATATTGTGTTCGGCAATGTAAGATTCTGTCTTGATTACTTCATAACAAATATCATTTCTCAGAGAGAGATTCATCGTGAGATGAAATTATTCACTGGAATAAATTTTTATTTTGAAACACAATTTAGAACAGTTTTATAACTCATCCAAATAAGTGTAGAATCTAATACTTTTCTTATTTGATTTGAATTTAAGGAACAGTGTCTAGACATAAACAAGAAAAAACTATTTTGAAATCTCCCGAAAAAATCTTTTTAATTCATTGTTTTTCAATTTTTGAGCTTAAAATTCTTCATATAATTCTTCATAATTCTTCATTCAAAGTGGTTTGGGGGGCTCTAAATGGTTAATGGTTTTAATTATACAACACCAAAAAAGGACAAAAAATCGTAGAATTTAAATGAAAATTAACTTTAATATTAATGCATGTGTTTTTTAATTTGAAAAATTAAGATTTTTATTGAATCAGATAAAAAAATTTGTAAAATAAAGCTTCAAGTTCATGAGTTTCTTGCAAATTAGACTTATGCATAAGAATTAGAATATATATATATATATATATATATATATATATATATATATATATATATATATATATATATATATATATATATATATAGTCAATCGTTCTTTAATTAAATCAATTTTAATATAATTATCAACTTTAGAGCTATAACCAAAATAAACCTTAACACGAGGTAAATGAAATATTTAACTGGAAAAAATAAAATATGTGAAAGGAAAAGGAAATTCTTGCGAAGTTGGGCATTATCCAAGTTTTCAATTGACAAACACCAATTAAATTTTTAAATGCACAATTATTGTTTGTCATCTAATCCTCTTAATGAAGAAGTGCAATTTATAGCATTCATATGTTCTCTCAAATTCATTAAAAGGTTGATTAACTGATATTTTATTAACGTCATATTTAGAAGCAACTTAAAGCTGATATACGTAGGATCTCGCACTACTTTTAACTTCTTAACTGGTTTTCCCTTACACCGTACGGGCTATCGAAAACTTGTCACAACCGGTTTGAGCGTACGATGTACGGGCACTGATATTTTCTTCTTTCTATCATTCATTTTCACCTATTTTTAATTCTTATTAGTATTTTTAAGAGATGCAGTTTTTCCTTGATGCTGAAATACTTCTTACCCAGGATATTCTTTGTGGTGAAGGCAGAGATTTTTCATTGAAAAATATTGGATTTAAGATTCTTGAAAATATTCGATACAGAACAAGGACTGGCAAGGCAATGAGCAGTTTGTTGCTTGAGAAAAATTGAAAATGGAAAAATAATAAAAAAAGTCGATATTTTGTTCTCCATTGCAATGTAAAACTTAATATTCCATCATACTTCAAACTGCGTGTTCAATATATGTATGCACACACACACAAAATCTTCAACCGTTTGAAAGATAAGTAGGAACATGAAATCTTTTTGTAAGTGTGAGAGAAATTCTTTAAGGATGTATGAAATACTCTTCACAGTATGCAGAGTGTACTTACAAAAAGCAGACATTTAGGGGGTTTTGTGTTCCATAAATATAAAATAAAAAATAGTGTGAAAACTTTAAAACTGAAAATTAAAATAAAATTCTTTCATTTTTTAATTCTGTAAAGTATTCTACTAAAGTATATGCAATAAAAAAGGTGCCTTTTTTGGAACATTCTGGGCAAAAAACTTGACTGCTTAAGGGGTTGAGTTATGAGGACGAAATCTAGCACCACATTCTCCAAATTTCAAAGCCTTCACCACATCAACGTGAGGATCTTGAGTTCTAGAAAGGTTTAATAAGCATTGGTCTCTTCAAACGATGTCTATATTGGCCTCAAGGCCCCAAACAATTATTCTACTCAGTAGCGCTCACAGGAATTTTTCAAGGGGGGTCGGGGGTCGAAAGTTCACCCTTCTTGTATCATGCTCCTTTTGATTTTGTTGATTTTCGGGAACAAAATACAGTAAAAAACTAATTATTGAATAAATAATTAGCATTAATTAATAAAATTATCATTAATAATAAATACTTAATTAAATTTTACGTATTATATACATAGAATTATAATCAATCGAAAAAAAATCAAGGGCTTTGGGGGGTCTGGACCCCCACGATTCTCTCCCCCTTGTGTGCGCCACTGATTCTACTACAACATTTGGCTATGGCAATTCGATTGCCAAGACCGCTCGATTTCTTCCAAGGATGTGATTTATGTAGTACATTAGAATATGCAGTTTTTTTCTCATGGTTTTGATTATTTGCTCAAATAATTTTGGAAAAGAAACATAAATGTGCTGAAAATTGGAGTATAGATAGAATTGAGAACAGTCGTCACACATAAAATACTAAATCAGATCTAATAATAAACCTTACATCTTTATTATGGTTATATATAGAAGTATATATGCTGTATCTTTTTTCATTCAATAATAATCCCTAAAAATCGATTAGGCTTGCAGTTTACCCTTATGTATTATCTTTTACGGGTTTGTACTTGAATTTGTTTCAATTCACACATCTGTCCCCCCCCTGTTCAAATTCAAATTCAAAATAATGTTCAAATTCGTAATTCATTCGTTATAGTATTTCCAAAATTCTATTCGATTTCGTACATTAAAAATGGAAAAAATTAGTTCTTACCCGTCAGAAGTTGTACGACCAGTCGGATGGAAGGACAAACGTTTATTTACAACACAAACAAGACATACAGGAATACTATATACACTTGAAAACAAGCGACTGCAGCGCTGCTAAACTAGAGTTACAGCACACCCACACTAACGCAGGCACACGACTCTGAGTTCGATTGGAATTAGAAAGAACACAGTCAAAAAGACATGTTTCACGCAACTCATGGGTTAAATTCCTGGACAAAATTTCTTTCAAGATCTTTCGACCCGAAAGAGGAGGAACACTACTGTGCCTCAGTACATTTTAGATTAGCAATATCTGATACTACGTAGCACAGAAATTTTTACTATCAAGGACTCTAAATGATGACCTATTATGTGTGTTTTTTCTCACTTAATAGACGACACTGAAGTTCCCTTTAGCGTTCGCAAGAGAGCACGTTACCGGAACTAGACAACAGTGAAATACTGTACAGTTCACAGATGAATTCCAGTTTTAGTGAATTATTGAAGCAGTGTGTGGATCTTGAGAGTAGAGGTCTTCAGGTGTTATCAATATAACATTGTGGAAAGACATTTTCAATTGCAATTACTCCTTACAATTGCTCAAAACAGATTAATCATTTCACAGATCAAACAGAAAAAAATTTAAATTACAAGTAATGTCAGACAGCAATACATTTTTCTGACAAAGTTATAAACTTTATTATCATCGTTAAGAACCACAATAATATTATTAATAAAAATATTAAATGGTTTCCTTATATAAATCCTTCCTTATTTTAACTAATTGAAAAATTCATTTAAAATGGAAAATATTCGGCACTTTTGTATTAATTATATACCACTGGTGACCTTTGTCGAATTTTAATACATTTTTGCTTCTTCCGGAAAATGTTTAACAGTTGCATGAAGCATAACTTAACTTTTGGAGACTATTTTTTATTCTGGTTTACTTAGGTTGCCACAAAAACCGTATTATCTTTGGTGTTTAAGGCTTACATAAGGTACGACAGCAAACTCATTATGCAAATGATAATGATATTTAAATTATGTTACTACTTTAACTCTATAATTAGCACATTTAGTTATATTAGGTTGGAGGAAAAGAAATCCATTATTTTTGCATGAAGATCAAGACTTATTTAACATGCTTCCGATTGTCCGATTTGAATCAATTATGCACCGTTTTGTTGTGTAATTTGTTGCCATTTTAAAGGTAGCTTCATAATGCCTCTCTCATAGAAGTCTTGGTCCTTATTGGCGAAAACATCTAGCAATCGATTTTCCCAATATTTTCTTGATCCCAATTTCTTCTCACTCAGGAAGTTTTGCAATGTGAGAAAAAGTTGATAATCACTTGGTGCCATGTTCGGACTATATGATGGATGCATTAAAACTTCTTAATCGAGCTCCCAGAGGTTCTGGCGAGTCACTACAG
>BMAU01020657.1:0-114691 GCA_019973935.1 Trichonephila clavipes | reverse complement strand
CATTACGTATTGCTATTTTCCACATTTTACTTCCTTCTTTCATTTTGTGGTTAGCATGGATGATAGTGTTATCCGTCCTTAGCAATTGTCCAGCAGTGTATTAACTTATTATTTTTATGATATTTTTTATTTAAAAATTACCGTTGTTTGCAATCGATATACAAAGTCTGAAGGGTATTAAAATAAAAAAATGAAGCCCCAAAAATTTAAATTTTATCAAATAACGCTATGCGTAATTGAATATTCCTTCCTTTTATTTTACAGGTCTTTTTATTTTTCCGAAGATTTCGTGAGGAACGCTGGATTATTAACTTTGTCCTCTGAATAAAAACAACATAATCGCTTAGTTTTTATGATTGTTTTAAAAATACTCACAAAATTTTATTCGCGCATTTAATAACTTCGCCAGCAATTTTGTAATCGGAAAAAATATTTATTTCGTCTTGATATAGTACGTTTTTCTTTTCTTTTTTCTTCGAAACAACGATTCTCTCCATATGACTTTAAAAATGAATTACTATCGATGCGTTTGTATGAAATTGATTTTTATAAAAAGCATATTTTGTTTAACACTTAGAGATTTAAAGAATAAAACGTAGAACACTTTTTACGAATTTTTGTTTGTGCAATAATTCATTGTGCCACTAGAGTGCTGCACCCGTCAAGCTGTTTTAGACTCGTTGAGTGTTCACTCTTCGAGAGTTCTGATAGGTGTGACAGGGGGATCTCTCCACGACAATATGTTATGAATTTAAAAATGTTCGTGCAATAACGCCGGGGGAAGGAATAAACCTGTCTGACAAAGAAAGAAGCGGAAAATTTTCGAACAGGAAATTCTTAAGTTATACACGAGGTATTCGAGCAATATCCATGAATTGAGAAGAGGGTGGGATGGAATTCATTTTGAAAAAGATTATTATATTAGAAATGCTGTTTTTGTGTGAAGAAAAGGAAAATTTATAAAAGTAGAGAAAAGCTCGTCATCACCGTATCATGCAGCTAGCCTTTTTTAACTAAATGCGATATCGAAATATAAATGGTCAAAACATGCATTGTCAACCAAACTAAACGTGTACGCAAAATTTCAGCTCAATCGGTTGAAGACATCGAATTTACTGGTAAGCTACATAAAAGCTTTCTTGTAAAATATAACATACTTTGTACGTACAGAGTAGCTGCATTATAAACATATAGTACAAATCAAATACTTTTACACGAAACGAAAAAATTATAATTGAAGGCGCAAGGTATCTATCCCTGCTAAGCGAGCGCTTGCCATCTGAGCTACGCCCTGGTTTGACACCTGTGTTATATTGTAAAACATGCTACCCTTTAACACCTGAACAAGATCGTTACATTAACTAGGTTAATTATAAATGTTAAGTGGGAGAAAACCAGAATCGTGAGCAAATAAATATCTTAGAATGTTTCAAAGTAAAATAGTTTATAGATCTGTCTTTTCCTAGTGCGTTCCCGGCCGCGGTAGCCGAGTGGTAAAGGTATCGGATCGTGGCTGGCTTTGTCACGAGTTCGAGCCTAGTACCACTCGCGCATCCAAACGTGGTGGCGATGCAATGGTTCTGTCCATATTAGAAAACGCCCGTTGGTAAGGCGGGTGGTTATAGGCTGCCAGCCCAGTCCACGTCGCTCGACCATGCATTCATAGGTCACGTGGAACTGCGCCGCCAAAGCCTCCTGTGAATAATAAAGATGATACACTCAACCACAAACGACTCCATGTCTGTAGAACATGTTACATCAGAGTCTTAAATGCGTAGTTTTTGAAAGCATTCAAAACAAATTTCAGCCAAAACAAATGTTCAAACATTTCACAAAAAGAACTGGTACTAAAAAAATAAAAACATCAGTATAAACTGGTCTCTCGACTTCAAAGGTATACAAGCAGCAATACACAACTGAGTTTACGCTTATTTCCCCATCAACTGTAAATATAGCAAATATGCTCTTCTATCATCTATGTAAGAATCGTATAGTAATCCGTGTTTTATGGGAATGAATGTATAAATCAAACAAATACAAACAAATATCCCAAACTGGTAATGTAGAGTAATAAACTTTGCTTCACCCAGCTGAAGACATCGTTTCCCAGCCCTGAGTTGTAAACTCCATCCGAATATCGCTTCTGAAATAAAGCTTAAACAAAATAGAGCAACTTTAAATTTCCAAGATAAATAATAATGAAAATGAAAGCGACTAAACAAAAATTAAAATCATGATAACCCGGAACTGAAACCTTGGTGGTTTCTTTAACTATTTCAACCCGGCTAACAGTAATAGCGGAAAGAAAAAAGTGGCTCCAACGCCAAAGAGTTTCTTTCACTTCAATGTATTTTTATCACTATCAGCAACTTACACAAACACACTGTCACCAAACAAACGTAAATAAAATTAGTTTTACTTTAGTTTGAAGAACAGCATCGTAAAATAGAACTGGAAGACTCACCCTAGTAAAAAATCATTTATTTGTCATATTTTTAGACCATGTAAGACGGAATATAAATGGTCAAAATATACTGTAGTCATCCACCAAATCAATAAGGTTTAATATCTAAAGTTTGAAGACAACAGCTTCAAAGCTCGAGTTTTGTAAAGATCCTTCAAAGCCTGAACAAATTTCAGTTTCTTATTTCATTAGCCTTTTAACCAAACAGAAGAGTAAGCAGCCGCCAGGAATAGGGCTAATACCAAAACAGAAGTATTACAGGTTTCCGTCCAAACCATATAGTTTTTTTTCATATTGGTTTTCATATTTCTCAACTAAATAGAAGGTCGTGGTCAAAATGAGTTTGAAACATCTCCTAACCCTAACAGTTTACTTTTGTTCTTCCACATCTCTTTAACCATCAGAGGTAGTAATATAAATGATCAAAACACACATCACCATTCTACAACTAAAGTAAATATACAAATTTAAATGTAATCCCAAATGAAGACATATTTCTCAAATGAGTTTCTAGACCTACTGAACAAATAATAGTTTAAAGTAAATAAAGTTTAAAATGCTAAATGGAATGTTATTTTCCGCATAGTTAGCTTTTATGATAAATGCATTTCCATTCTGAACAAAGATAAGATCATATTTTTCTAACCACAAAATAACTCTTATCGTGTCGTTCTTCTTGTCCAAAAACAGAGTTTCCAATGCCATTAAAATGTTACGTCTTCCGAATGAACATCTGAAGGTTTCCACTGCCAAACAAACAGTCCGCCGACTGGATCGGTTGCGCGAGTTTGTCGGGTTACAGTAATGCTTCACGGCTCTGCCATGCAAAGATATTGATATCTTTTTGATCCGCTGAGCAAAATCAACACCACCAGCTGCTTCTTCAGTTGTTCATTGTTTTGTTGTCAGAAACCGCAACCACTTTTTGTCCGTCAGGCCGATCAATATGTCCAGATAAACTGAACTAGCAAGCTTCTTATAACACACCGAAACAAACATATTTCCAATCAGCCAAAGCACTTCCACCCCCTGTACGAGTTTCAGAAATAAAAGTTTCTTTAATAGATCGTAAATTTGAGGGTCGCAATAGATGTTTTAGCTTATAATGTGACTATGGTAACACCATTAACCGCGCTTTGACTTCTCCAGCTGCATCCTCATTACTGCCAATATGGCTGTGGTTATGTAGTATCGATCAGCAGTGGTACAAACACGAAACTGGTGTTTGAAAACTGGCGCCGTAAATCCAGAATAGGTGACAACGCCAACCATTAGAGTTTCAAACAACATCCCGGTTGGTATAGTCTCGGAGTATATGCCAAATTAAAAATTTCACACTTCAACAGTTCAAAAATGGAAGAGGTGCCTTCGTCATGCCCGGAAACTGGTAGAATGAAAAGATAAAGCTGGATCTTCTTCATCGCCTCATTCGCAAAACTTTTTCCAAGTAGTTTTTCCTTTTTGATGCCTGAATTATTTGTAAATGAATATTTCATTATTTAATATAAACTCTTTTTCTTATTAATTATTTGTCCGCAATGCTTTTAATACTATCGTTACTTCAGAAGCCGTCAATGCAAGATAATGACTCTTTGAAAAAGTTTGTCAGTCATGATACGCGTCTTTTTCTGCTAGCCGAATCACATCGTTTTTTTGCAACATCTCAAATAGAGCTTTTGTTTAAATAACAGCTTGTAATTTGAATCATTTTTTTTTATAAACTGCCAAATGCTGTGTAAAGATTTTCGATAATTTGCACTATTTTAGAGCTGATCCTTGCTCGATTTTGGCACCTTAAAGGTTATTTGACTTGGCAACGATCAATCAACCAAGAACCAACAGCCATCGTAGTAGTATGTCTCAGCCAATCAACTAAAATATTTCCTTTTCAAAAAGATAATATTATCTCTTTTTTCCAGTGAGTAACGATATCTCTTCAAAAATTGAGTAACTGCCACTTGAATACTTTAAACTCAGCTTCAAACAAATCAAAGCAAGCAGAGCTTTATAATGCTTCCTGTTTCGTTTTAGCCGTACCCACCATAAATGTTCAAAGCCTCCCGTTTCAATGTGGGCGCTTGTTCTTGCAGAGGTATTAGAACATATTTAAGTACTCCATCTTTATCACCAGCCAGAGCTTAGACTTGTCCTTGCCAGTTGGGTAACGCGCAATTTCATGTATCCCGACATCCAAATGGTCTTTGTAGTTTTAACAATAAACAATATACTTAGCAAACACGCAACATATCTTTAAAAATGACTCTCGAGAAATTAGCGCTTCTGTACTGCAACTCATCATTGTCTCATGCCATCAGAGTAATATCGTCATGGTATGCACTTCCACCAAACATTAAAATATATCTTCCGTGAATGGTAAGCTTTCAAACTAAAAAGCCTTAAAGTGATGGTAAAACCCTATGGGTGTGATCGATATATTGAAAGCAGAAACACAAAGACCAGTTAAACGTCAATATATTAAGCAAAACAAATGAAAAAAGAACATACTAGCACTTTGCAAAATAATTATACCAAAGCAAATGGGATTTATAATCACTTCCGCGAGTACGTTAAATAATAGTTTTTTTGTTGAACTTCATCAAAAATACCACATTATAACATAGTATAAACAAAACAAAAAATTTCATTGTTTATTTCCATTTGTCACGATTTATGAACATCCCCTAAACAGTTAAAAACACACGTGAGATCACCCCTCTGCGCCATGGTCGCCAACACGCAAACGAAGCGCACCGGTAGCAGCCAGCGTAAAGTTGCAATGATGGAACCAGCAAAACCGCAAAGATAATCGCAGCTTCTTTGGCTATCAGCGCCGTGAATAAATGCCGTGGATAGCAAAAAAAGGTAAAGTGGTCATCGTTACAGATCGCAGGCAAACGAGGCACTTCCAACATTCGTTTCGGAGCAGATGGCAGCGCTTTCCAGAAACAAACAGGTGCAATCAGTTTAGCTTCCAAAAACAGGGTAGCCAGCCGAATCAACAAACGCGCCGTCAGGCAAACACTGGAAAACGCATCGCTTCTGTTTGAGCAATAGTTCGCTTAATGTATTGAAAGCTTTATAAAGCACCAGTCAAATACAACATTTCCCGTGATAATATATCGAAAGCATTTTTCCACAACATTCATCTTCAAACCGCTCTTATAAATGATCTTTGCCGTGAAAACATTATTTCTTGCAATAACACTGATAAATAAACTTATAAAACAGTTTGGGTAAACATTAGCCTTGTATTCAATAGTATAACCATTAATTTTATTTGCTTGGCAAAATACCAGCTTAGTTCAAGTTTAGTTTCTTAATTAGCCATGATAGACTGAAAGCAATATTGGCATGATCCGCCCTACAATAATGGTTTTTGATGGTCTCAAATACTTGAATCATAGTAAGTGACATAACCATAAAAATTTAGCTTCATCGCTTCTAAATCACCACACCAAATTGCAATGAGAAGGCGATAATTGAATACTCTCAAATGATCAACGTATTTTCCACAGAACCATAAAAATGGAAGTCGCACTTCATGAAATATCTTGCTACATCACTGTAACAGCAAGTTGAACTTTTTCTTTCTTGTGTCTTTTTGACAAGGCGAACTGCACCTTATAGTACACTTATGGCTTCATATTTTAGTTGATGGAGTTCTCTAGAAAGCATTTGAAAATTTTCCTTTCGTTTCATGTTGATCGTGTTTCTCAATCATGAATAATATACATTCTATCAACAGGTTCTTCCTTTGCTTGATCAGTTTCAACTTCCTTCAATGGAGATCACACATGCTCCGTGACATCCGCTCCCGTGTTAAAAGTATATTCAGAATAAAATTATGAATGTTCTAAAAAGAATTATGACGTTCTCACTATGCTTTATATGTTTGAGAATACTCATAAAAAAACTTGGCCAAATAATTCTTCAAATCGCACAATCAATCCTTATCCAAATATCATAAAACTCTATTATTTACAATTTCCCTGAGCGAAAAATAAACAAATAAAATATGGGATGGAACTAATGTAGAACTAACCATACCAATAAGTTGGAAGGTCAATCAAATGATTAGCAAATGTATCATGAGGCCAGGCTGAAAATTGAATCTTGTCGTCCTTTTCTTTCTACAACTAATGTACGGTATTTCAAAATTAATTACAGTGAAGTCTTTTTTATTTTCCTAGAATTTTTCTCATTGTCTGAGTTTGGTTTTTTCCTTTTAACGAGTAATATTTTAGGTTTCAAAAGGAAACGTAGTAAAAAATAAATCTCTCATCAAGGAATTACAGCAAATTAAACACAATGTTTTTTTTCTTTTAATTTGGTTTTTAGATCAAACATAACTATTTAATGACAGAAAAACGCCAAATTATAAACATAAATTACACTGACCTCAAAAAGTTAAGGTACAACATGTTTTTCGGAAGCTCACCATAAAAAATGGCAGTAACAATAAATGCATAGTTTACATGAATGATAATAACGAACTTTAAAAACATTAATGCAAAAACGATTGCTACAACTGTTATTTTATAGAAAGAACGTATATTTATGAGTGAGAGAAAAATATGCAAATATCAAGCTTTCGTACTTTTGTGTGTAAGTTGATTTTCAACAGTTGTTGGCAGTTTCGGTGACAATAGTCACAGAGTTTAGAAAATGTCTCAGAGATGTCGTTTACCAATTCGTTAAGGTGGCGGGGCAGTTGGATGAATGGAAATGGATTGTCGCAGGCTGATGCCGCCAGACGTCTCAATGTGTCTCGTAGTGTTGTTCAGCGACTTTGGGATCAATACCAATCCGAAGATTCTGTGTCCAGAAGACCTGTTCCAGGCCGACCACGAGCTACAACAACACCTGCAGAAGACCGTTTTCAGCTCTTTCGGCACGAAGGAGAAGAACCACTACTGTGCCGCAGCTCGTTGCAGACCACTTTCAAGCATCAGGAAGAAGAATCTCCGCTACTACGGTGCGAAATCGTCTTCACAATGCAGGTCTGTATGCAAGAAGACCAGTTGTGTGCGTTCCCCTCAACGGACGACAGCGAAGGAACCGCTTATGCTGGGCAAGAGAACATGCTTGGACGCAGCAACAATGGGCTTCTGTGCTGTTCACAGACGAGTCCAGATTTACAATGGAGAGTGATTCAGGGCGTCTACTGATCTGGAGGGAACAGCGCACTAGATACCATCAATCCAACACTGTTGAAAGACACAGTTATAGAGGTGGTGGAATCCTGGTTTGGGCAGGGATCTCGCTCGGTGGCCACACTGACCTGCATGTGTTCCATGGAGGAACCGTAACTGGTCTTAGATATCGGGATGAGACCCTTGATCCATATGTCCGCCCATGCTGCTGCTATTGGTAACGACTTCATTCTGATGGATGATAATGCACGACCACCGAGCTCGGATTGTTGAGGAGCATCTGGAGGATCACGGTTTGGAACGAATGGAATGGCCAGCTCGATCTCCAGACCTGAATCCGATAGAACATCTTTGGGACTATCTTGGCAGAGAGGTTAAAGCGTTTAAATCCCTCCTCCAAGGTCGTTACATGAGCTGAAACAAGACTTACTCTGTGTCTGGTCTTCGCTTCCTATTCCGGTGTCCGGACAACTTAATAAAAACGGCATGGGAAATCGATGCCGCCAATGCATTCAAGTTAGTGGACACATTCCTTATTAGAACCCATTTTTGTATTGTTTTTTATGCCATTTTACCACATAACACTGTGATGTGCTGTTTTCTCCAAGAATGGACTTTTCCCGCAGATTGCTTTTTTTGTTATAAATCGTTTTTGCAATACACTTATACAAATTTCTATGACGCATTCAATAAAAAATCTATTTAATGCACATATCCCTCCAAATTTTTTTGTTTCTACATTCATTCATTTTAAATTAGACACAAAACCCGGTTGTACCTCTTAACTTTTTGAGGCTAGTGTATATCAGGGATGTATTTCGTATTATGGAACACAGTATTTTGTTTTACTTTTCGGTTATTTTTTTAAAAAAAATCTTTAAATTTTCAATGTGTTCACGCCCCACACTTTGAGAAACGTTGACGCAGACCTTTAACCTTCACAAAAAGAGATTTCAAGGTATTTCATAAAAATGTTCCAAAAAAATACTTCAAAAAAATTTATTAGAAACTTTTTTTTGAAACTGTTAGAATGACGATTTGGATACACACTCTCTCTCCTGTATATATATATATATATATATATATATATATATATATATATATATATATATATACAAGTTATACTTAGGTTTATAGGCCATCTGCATATATTTTGGGATATATATATATATATATATATATATATATATATATATATATATATATATATATATATACAAGTTATACTTAGGTTTTATAGGCCATCTGTATATATTTTTGGGATATATATATATATTACTATATTAGAAGTTAATCACTTTTTTAACGTTCACCGATTAACACAACGTTTTATTCGGAAGTGTGTCATCATCAAAATGAAGAATGAAAAAAAAAATCGTAATTTTTGCTAAGAATTGGAAGAAATGCAGACATTTGTAGAATTTCTTAGCATAAAAAAATAGTTCTTTTTTTTTCCTTTTTCTTTTTGCTTTATTAAAGAATGTTATTTTTTGAAGTACCTATTACGAAGAAAGTTATGTCTAGGAAATTTTTTTAAAGGAAAAAAAATTAAAAAGGTTATATTTTTACGGAATAATTCTATATAATCCTAAAAATCACAAATTTGGATCACGCGAATCTGCGATTAATCACGAAATGTTAACATAAAGAAATAAACCTTTTTGGGGGAACATCTGCTCATAGCTTGTGTTTTCAACGTTAAATATATACAATTCATCGCTCCTGTGATTTTAATTCTTTTACGCACCAAATCTGCAACTTTTGATGTAATTCAAAGAATAATTGGAAAATGGAAATACATAATCTCAATGAATTTTCAAATATTTTTAACAATTTATCCATTCGTCAGCTACTGATTTGGACTACTTAACACCACACACACACACACACACACACACACACACATATACACACACACACACACACACACACACACACACACATATATACACACACACACACATACATACATACACACACACACACACACACACACACATATATATATATATATATATATATATATATACATTACATATATATATATAAATATATACATTATATACATATATATATACATTATATATATATATATAAATATATATAAATATATACATTATATATATATATATATATATGATGTATATATTTTTTAAGAAAATTAACTCTTATAGGACCATAATTTTGCTAAGAGTACATATTAATATGCGACTCTTCATTTTAGATTGTCCCGGCGTAAAATATACAAAATTTATAACAATATATAACAGTGAGTAGTTTTTCTGAATTTTATGGGACTATAATTAAATTTTCCGTATAAAGAAGTATTTCCCTAAATTTCTCTTGTATTTTCATTAAGGCTGCGTATGTTATGTGCTACATCTCTTTAATAATCATTCTAAATAAATGCTTCAAACATTAAGGCACTTACATTGAAACATTTAACAATTAATAAGACACACACATGGATAACTTTACCAAAAGCAGTATTTTGCCTTGAATTTATTTATACAACCGACACATAACACAGAAAACTCATTGCAATCCTTTTTACGTGTCATTCTCAATACAAGGCATATCGTTCATACAGTACAATATTTCGAATGATCTAGTAATATAGTAAATTTTCCATTTGCAACAGAAAATAAAAGTCACATGTTCCATAACATTTATGCTTAAAGGTATCTAAATTTTATATATGCTTTGTTTCGTTCAGTGTTTCGTAATTGAATACATGCAAAATAAGTAAAGAACATATCGTAAGACTTTGGTAACGAAAAATAGAAATACTAAGGTACTAATTAATGTACTAGGAAACCTTCTTTTACTGGAAGCTATTAAACTTAAGAGGTTTGGAACGTATCAGCCATCAGTTTCAAAATACTTGTCAGGTGTGATCAGTTGAGCAAAACGGGAGGTGCATGATTTCTAGAATAACAGCTATGGTATAACTTTATTTTGCTGTAAAATCTCATTGCCGTGTGATAAATGTATTTCTGCAGAATTTTCCAGGTGAAACAGCACTAGATGCATCAACGATAACACTTTTAGTGCAACGATTCCGTGACACAGAATCGGTTGCAGAAAGGAAGCAATCGGGTAGAGCGTTCATAGTGAAAACGAAAAGGGCAAATGTGACGACCGCTTTACAAACAAGTCCATTGAAAAGGCTGTCCGTCTGTATAAATATTCTTAAATAATTAGTATCATTGATGAAAGTGATGAAAGGTACGCTTGGTTGCAGCAAGACGGTGCAACGAGTCACTCTTCACCGGGATAGCATGTATGTTTTAACTAAACTGTTCGATTATCGTGTCATTTCCAAAGGACTTTGGTCATCTCGTTTACCGGACTTGTCTATTCAGGATTTTTTTTCCTTGAGGATATCTGAAAATGTCACATTCATGAATAATCTCCATACGATTGATGAACTTAAGAGTAACATTCTTCATGCAATATCGGACATTAACTCTTGTATACATTGTAAAGTTTCAATTAATCCGGTAAATATAGTTCGATTGTCGAAGCGATTCGAAAACGGACATCAATTTGAACATGTACTGTGATTTTGCCATGTATGACTCCTGACTATAAAGATAACCGTTCACTTTTTGTATTTTACTCTGTTTGTAGACATAATTCATTTGTCTTTAAAACTCTACCAAAATGGTTGATGTGCGCGACTTTTGAAATACCTGGTACCATGTCTGCCATCCCCCCTCCCAGCAGAACATTCTTCCGATCATCCGTTAGATGGAATCTGAACATGCCCCAATCTAGAAGACTTCCTGTGTTTCTTAAGGTACCTGGAAGATCTTTAGCCAAACATTTTTTTCCACAATTTTATTCCGTTTTCGTCCATCCATGATTCTCGTGCACTAAAATGAAAATGCTTTATCGGAAATAAGATTTCAGCATTGGTTTTCTTTCAAAATAACTAGGGGTTAAGTTGCATTGTTCTCAAGCAGATAAGGCCCGATGGTCGAGGGGTTACCCACATGTCTGCCATTGGGTTGGGAATAATGGTTGGGTTTGTAGACATAATTCATTTGTCCCTACCTGGTACCATGTCTGCCATCCCCCCTCCCAGAACATGATCATCCGTTAGTGGAATCTGAACATGCTCCCAATCTATAAGACTTCCTGTGTTTCTTAAGGTACCTGGAAGATCTTTAGCCAAACATTTTTGCACACACTTTTATTCCGTTTTCGTCCATCCATGATTCTGAAAATGAAAATGCTTTATCGGAAATAAGATTTCAGCATTGGTTTTCTTTCAAAATAACTAGGGGTTTTAAGTTGCATTGTTCTCAAGCAGATAAGGCCCGATGGTTTATTGTGCTTCCACGCCACATGTCTGGGTTCTATTCCTGGGTTGGGAATAATGGTTGGGTTTGTAGACATAATTCATTTGTCTTTAAAACTCTACCAAAATGGTTGATGTGCGCGACTTTTGAAATACCTGGTACCATGTCTGCCATCCCCCCTCCCAGCAGAACATTCTTCGGATCATCCGTTAGATGGAATCTGAACATGCCCCAATCTAGAAGACTTCCTGTGTTTCTTAAGGTACCTGGAAGATCTTTAGCCAAACATTTTTTTCCACAATTTTATTCCGTTTTCGTCCATCCATGATTCTCGTGCACTAAAATGAAAATGCTTTATCGGAAATAAGATTTCAGCATTGGTTTTCTTTCAAAAATAACTAGGGGTTTTAAGTTGCACTGTTCTCAAGCAGATAAGGCCCGGTGGTCGAGGGGTAGCGTATTGTGCTTCCACGCCACATGTCTGGGTTCTATTCCTGGGTTGGGGAATGTCGACTCAACCTTTCATTCCATCTGCAGTGGGAAGCCTGCTTGGGAACTTAAACACTCTGGGGTTCTTTCTGCAGACTAACCCACCTGATCGGGACATCTACTCATGCACATCAGCGGGCAATGGGCACAGTAGGTCCTGCACCTCGTGGGCTGTTTCGCCACTGAATTTTATTCCACATGCAGACAGGTACTTACGTGTGATTGATTTCGAGACATGTTACTTTTACTTAAACCCTTTTTTGTCAAATGATAAGAGCCCTATACCAGCACTTTTCAAACTGTGGGGCGCGCTACATCGGGGGAATGATAACTCTACGTAGAAGCGCGAGCATATTGAAAAGTTGAAAACAAAAGCTTATTTAAAAAATTATTGATTTTCTGAAAGTAAATAAAGTACATTTCGACAAAATCAGAATAAAATACGTATTTACACTGATAAAAACACTTAAAACATATCAGTAATGCTCAATGTATTTTCTTAAGTTAAAAAACATGTTTAATAATTGATATTGACCCCAAGGGCTTGACATATATATATAATTATATACAAAAAGCAACACTTATCATGATAATGAGTACGTTTTAAAATTAATCTCTTACCTATTGATTATAAGCTACGGGATTCTCTCCCCAATGGCATCGTTTTCCATGTAGGCGTGCGTACATGCTGAATGGAGGGGGGGGCAGAAAGGAAATAAATAAGCACATCATCTGAAATAAGTATAGATCCTTTGAATAATTTCAGGATTAGCTGTGCACAGAAAAGATCGTACTGAAGAAATACGCATATTTACGTCTTGAACAATTAACGCTTTGGCAGTGTGAGACGTTTATATACGCCGATTTTACTTAAGAAGTTAAATTCGTATTGTTGCGTTAACGTGAAAGTATGGCAATATTGAATTCAATTCATTATTTTTGTGTGGAGAGAGATGAGGCGCAATGTAAAGTATGATTGAATATAGGATCGCACATATTGAAAGTTTGAGAAGTCCTGCCCTATACACCTACATTTGCGGTTTCTATGTAAAAAAGGCTGCGCTATAATTAAATATACTTAAGGTATCACACTACGTTCGAAACTTTGATTTTAAAAACGCGTATAAATGGATAATTTTCGTGATATTTAGCGTGACTCAGATTAGAATACATGTATTAATTTGTTTTGACATTTTGACAAAAAAATTATTTAAATACAATATTTCAGTAAAAAATTAACTTAGAATAACCTTTTTTCAAAACATTCTCTTATTATAAAAATTGCATCTATAATTAAAATATTTTGTTTATATAAAGTAAGGACTTCTCAGGAGAGTTTAAACAACAGTTTTTAAAAAATTCACATTATTTTCATAGTAACAACCAATTGAAATAATTATCGGCGATTTTCTCTTAAATTTCTCCCCTCTGTTGTCGTAAAACATGGATAAATCCACTTCTAAGTTATATATTTCAAAAATTTTATTTGAGCCTCTGTACAGAGATCTTAGCTATATACAGGCAAAATATTGTTATATTAGAAGTATTTTTCACAAAAGGAGAATATTTGGAAAATTCCTCATTCTATGTTCAATTTTCTTCAAAATATTGTACTTAAATAATTTTTTGTAATAATATTCTTAAAACAATTTTATATACATTTTCTAATCTAAGTGAAACTAAATATCATAAAAATTATCCATTTATTCGCTTCTGCAAAATCACGGTTCCAAGCGTAGTCGGATACCTTAAAAATGGTGTGTGTGATTGTGTAGGTATGTCCTATACGCCGGAGTATACGAAATTATTTTTGTTAATTTATATATATATATATATATATATATATATATATATATATATATATATTGTTATTATTCCCTCATTTCACGCAGATGGAAACCATTTGAAACAATTCAAATGGTTGCTAAAGATGCGAGGTAGATCTTCAAAGTATTACAATTCTTGCGAGTGTACGTAATAAGTTGGAATATATGGTAGTCAGATATACGTAGATATATATTATAGGAATAGAACAGCGTCGTTATTCATTTGTGTGGATCAAAGCTACGTAACGTTCCAAAATAATATTTTCTGTAAAACTGAAAAATTAAGTTGCAAAGAATTATTTAATTATTGCAGAATTGTGGGATGACTTATTATTAATTTTAAGGCTTTACCTTAGTGCTTGTCAAACTCTCAATATTGTAGACCGGATCCTTTATTATAATTTTCATCACACTCTCCCCATGCAATGACAATGTATTAAATGCAATAATGATGTGCTTTGAAAGCTACAATCTGTGTACAAATTAGAATATATATATATATATATATATATATATATATATATATATATATAATTTTTGTATATATTAGTCAAAATTATTTTAAGTTAGTTTTAAGTAATATGATAAGTATATCCTGTTGCATTTCCCCCTACGCACCCCTACGAAAATTATCATGCCCCCCAAGGGGGTGCACCCCACAGTTTATAAAACGCAGCATTATCATTTAGATATTTAAAATAAATTTCATAAATTTAAAGCATATAACTATATAATAATCATCTGTGCTTGTTACTTACTTTGCATTACTTATTTATATACAACTGATTATAAAAGCATATCGTGCCCATCTACCATTATTGTTTCAAATTAAACTAAATGGATTACAGGGCAGGAGAATTGGTTGAATTACAAATATTCAACCAAGCAAAACCAACCAAGGATTTCTTGTATTAGTAATTTTCAGTTAAACTTATTTTTTTCTGAAGATAATTTTATCCAACTCTTTGTTTTCATAAACTCAAAAGTTTCATTTATTCTATTCGTGGAAATTCAAGGTTTTACTGGAATTTCCAGACTCAGCTGTCACATGATTATGAAAGAGATTTGGAGGTGTTGCCAAGACAAAACCATCATTCAATACACGCTTAAATGAATGGATGTAATTAGGATTGCACAGGTTTCAAACACAATTCACATCCAAATGCACTCGTATACTAATTCACTGCAACTAGCGTTAGATTTATCTCCTTATAGTCTAAAACGACGTCATTGATAAGAATATGCAGGTGTTTAACAATAATGCCTCTATATATCATTCCATGTTATTAGGTTTCATTCAAGACTAAACACTAAGAAATATAGGAATAAAAGGAAATATGTTTGAGTGATAAAATATCTTTCATGCATGAAGAATAGAGGTTTAATTTGCGGAATTCTATTTATGTATCTTTATTGGTCGTAATTTGGCATTAATCAAGAGTAAAAGTATAGTCTAAATTCTCTACAAATGAGAGAGATGAACATTAATCAAACAAAACCAAAATATACTGAGATTGTAGAAAATCATATATTAAAGAATATATGAGAAATTAAAATTTTAAAAAATGGATGCTGCAGTATTATAAACATTGCTGACTTAGGACAGCTGATATATAAAATAATTTATATAAAAGAGGGGTTGAACATGTTTTGTGGCCAGCCAAGCTTCCCCCTTTATGTTAATAATACTGAGAAAAATCCATTGAAAATAATGGATAGAATGCCTAAATTAATTACAAGGTAAAGGTAACTTACCTAAAAATTGCACTCAAAAATACAGCGCCCGCGCTAAATCTGAGTACAATAAATAAGTTATTGCCTGATTCTGGACCCTAATGCAGATTTAGCGCATGTGAATGGCTGAAATGTAGCACTTAACAAAAGTATGAAAAGAATAAAAATAAAAATTAATAAGGAAGTTTAGAAACTACCAAAACTTTAGGGACTCTAGACATCCATATGAATTACATAATAATAAGTAATTGTATTTAATATTAGAATATGGAGGTAACTATAACGAGGAAAAATGATAAATGTATAGTAAAAAACTGTTATTATAATGAGGAATTCTAATCCTTACTTTCTATTTAGAATTTCTTTATTCAAATAATTATTAATAATATTGGGTATTTCTGAACTTAGCAATATTTTGTAAAATGTTTACAGTTATTTATTTTTTCTGATTTTTTAAAACTAGTAATTGATTACGTTGTATATAACTAATAGCAATATTTCTGAATATAGAAACATGTACATTACACTCCCAATATGTGAGCAACTTTTATATTATTGAATTATCTTTTATCATTAATATCAATCACTAAAACCTTATATTTTATATTGATATGTATATCAAGCAAATTTCCTTCATTGTTGTTACTATTTGTCTATATTAAATTAAGATACTGTGGATGAAAGTTAGTGTTAGGTTTAAAATGATCTTCCTTGCCAAAGATGATATTATCATCTATATAACGAAAAATGTAATATTCAGAATTATTAATGAAACTATACTTTCAAAATAATGTAAACATAAATTGACTAGACAATTGCTAGCAGGACCACATTGTGACAAAACTTTAATCTGTTGATAATACACTGCTGGACAAATGCTAAGGACGGATAACACTATCATCCATAGCAACCACAAAATGAAAGGAAGCAAAATGTGGAAAATTAGAATAAGTGCGGGATATTAGTAAGAAGAAGTATGAGTATGCAATTTTTTTTCCACGACTGTTCATCACGTGATAGTGTTCATAAGAGCTTTAAAGGATTTGACGCGTGTGGACAGTTGTTGTTTCTGGTCAAAGTTTTACAGGAAAGATTTAATAGACGAACTTAAAATTTTTCGCATGTCTTCCTGACATCACATAGATGATTCTATGCTTGGCCAAATTATTGGAAAGATCGAAGAAGGGCGAAAAAAAAAAAAAAAAGGTTTTGCCAGGGAGTTCGACATCGCTCACAGCGTTGTTTCACGGCTGTGGAAGTCATTTAAAACTACTGGAATGTGTAGTAGACGGCACGGGGAGGTCGTGTTAGAAGTACGACGCCTGCAGAAGACAGATATATCGTCCTATCAGCAAAAGGGAACAGGCGCAGCACAGCTCAGCAGGTGGCAGATCAGTTTCTTGCTGCCTCAGGAAAACAGATCTCCAGAAAAACTGTTGCCAGACGTTTGAGGGGAGGAGGACTATACGCCCGCAGACCTGTTGTGTGTGTCCCATTGACCAGACAGCACCCTACTGCCCGTTTGCAATGGTGTCGTGAGCATCACAATTGGACTGAACAGGACTGGGCATGCGTACTATTCTCTTATGAGAGTAGGTACAGTCTGTCATCGGATTGTAGACGCCAACTGATCTGGCGCGAGAGTGGTACTGCTTATCGTCCAGAAATATCCAAGAAAAGGACCGACATCCGACATGCAGTACCATGGTGTGGGCCGGCATCATGATCAATGGCCGCACGCGCCTACATGTGGTTACGAATGGGACTATGACGGATCAACGATACATTGATGAAGTTCTAATTCCTCATGTTCGTCTTTTCCGTGGTACAGTCGGTGATAAATTTGTTGTTATGGACTACAACGCAACATGTCATCGAACACTCGCTATTCAGGATTGTCTCAGACAATGAGGGTATTCAACAACTCGTATGGTCAGCGCGTTCTCCAGATCTAAACCCCATTGAAATAGTGTGGATGCTTTGGGAGGCAAGTTGCTGGTCGAAACTATCCTCCGACAAACAAGAACACCCTCATCCGTGCACTCTTAGAGGAATGGGATAAATTGCCTCGACAGCTGTTGGATAATATTGTGCAAAGTATGGTACGACGTGTGGAATGTTGCATCACACTCCACGGTGGACATATCCCGTATTGATGCCCTTCTTTTAATTGTGCCTTTCTGACTTTTAGATGCATTGTTTTTTCCAGATTCTCCGTACGCAGAACAATAAATATTCTTTATTCTAATGTCTGAACAGTGTGGCAACTATATTTTATCCTACTAGGCCTCATGACTGGCTTAATGTTATGCTACATACAATTTGTGATCCGTCCTTAGCAATTGTCCAGCAGTGCAGTTACCATTATATAATACATATTGTTCTATTTAAGTACAAACCTAAGTATAGAGCAAAATGTATAATAATTAACATTTTTAAATAAATTATCTTTATGTAACTTTGCAGCTATTATATTAATCATATCACGAATATTAATAGAGTTAAAGAGATCTTCGAAATCTAAAATATTGACTGAAGGAATCTTTTTATATTTTATTTGTTCAATAAGTTTTTTACTATTTTTAAACATGGCTGTGTATTTAAGATTATATATATATATATATATATATATATATATATATATATATATATATATATATACTCTAGTATACCAGATGAAAGCTGCTATAATTTCCCCAAATAAGGACAGATCAAATGAAGAGTAAGTACGTCGTATGAAGCAAATAGTAAGAGTTTTAAATAACAAAATATTGTAAATAGAAATTAGCCATGTCATATAGTAAATTCTAAGAAACTATTACCTTTTATGAAACATCCTGACTGTATTTAGGATATTCTGGTACTAAGAGATTATTTCTGGTTGTTGTCGTTACACATTTGAAGATGAAACATCTTGTTAATTCAAAATCTGCATTTGTTGGCAAACACAACACTATTAACAAGAAAATAAAAGCATGACACCAACACGTTCTCATCTAAGACATTTCAGAAATGCATTTTTTGTTCTCTCCCAAGAGATAAATAGATCACTTATAAATTTAATCAACCGGAAATTGCAAGAATCCGATGAGTCTCCGTAAATGATTTTCTAACTCACGTATTCAGACCAATTTTTAGGGGACAAAATTGTGGTTATTTCCCGTTAGTTGGTCAAACTAAGAAAATTGATTATCAAGCGAAATTTTTAAGGGCTCAAGAGACCATTATGAAATAAAACCTCTTGAGATAAAATACTAGTGTGAGAGAGAATTGTTAAACACACACACACATACACACACTCATATATATATATATATATATATATATATATATATATATATATATATATATATATATATATATGCATAGTCTAACCCCAATTTAACGAATTTCGCGGTATAACGAATTTTTTTTCACCCTATTAAAATGAAGGCAAGAACACCTGTTTTAAGAATAATAAACCACGATTTAACAAATTATCTTTAGAAAAATTTAGCTTTTATTAGAAAAAAAAATTTTTTTTCAAATGCCTTTCTGTCCGGAACAGAAAAAAACTTTTCTCTTGTGAGTAGCAAATTTCGATGGGAAAGAAAGCTGACCGTTATTAGACATTACAGGTGCAAATGAATCAAAAGTGCAACTTATAGTGTGAGTTTTAAACATGCCAGGAAACTCTTTTCTTATCTCACCCCATTCCACAACGCAAGGGATATTTTCAGATTTCGAAGATTCTGTTACAATTGATGACGGACTGCTTATCGGTGTAACTGAAATTCAGGAAATTGTTGAGTTATCAGAATTAATGAATAGCAATTTTGATGCAGAAACGTATAATGAAATTCTTATTCTTACGGTTACATATTCTATTGCTTAACATTATTTGTGGAAACTGTCAAAGATGTCTTATGCAGCAGGATGTAAATGACGCAGTATTTTTTTTCTCTGCATATATAAATATGGATATTTTTGTGAAGTTTCTTAGTCTAGAATTTCCAAAATTTAATTGCCAATTTTTTTTCTTTGTTTGGACCTCAATATAACGAGCAAAATCCTCGCTTCCGATTAATTCGTTAAGTCGCGATCCTAATGCATATACAATTGCGTGTGTGTGCGTCTGAACACGTGCGGGAATTGAAACATCAGGTGTTTAATTAAGGATGCTCTCTTCTTGAGTGCTGATTAACTAAAGATGCAGATTTATACCTTTCTACACTTAAAATAGGTGAAAACGCGTGGGGCGTGTGGTGTGAGGGTTACATATGAAAGTTGGCTGACCAAAACACTGGTTTAAACCTGCAATCTTGGTTCTTAAGGCCAAGAGTTTTCTATTATACTACTTTATTAATTATACATAAAATTATCGATTATATATATAAAATTTTTATATATTGAAAGAGAGAGAGAGAGTATAATAATATATAAAAAAAGATATTAAGTGGAAAACTTGTATGACCTACAATGCAAAAGAAGAAAAAAATTGGAGTTCAAGTGACATACGAAATGTAGATACAAAAAAAAGTCTTTGGACTTAAATGGAGTCTTATTATGATTTCTCAAGCTGTTGCTGAATTATGCCAGCGATTAAAGGTAAAGCCACTTTAGGGTACCAACCTTCCCTGTGCAGCGGAAATTTTCGACATAATGGGAAAGAAACAGAGCCATATTGAAAAGTTAAGACTATTTTTGAGAGACACGTCGATGATAAACTAGACAGTAAAGCAAAATGAAATTATGAAAAGAGAACAATAATGCTTCTCTCATAGACATGAATATTAAGAAAAAATTAGGTTAAAAACTTACATGTAAAAATGAAAACCATAAAGAAATGGGAAGACAAGTATCTTATGCAAAAATCCTGCTCTAAATGATGTTAACAGATAGAGAGAGAGAGCGACCACACAGAGTATCAAATAAGGATGCATTTAATTAACTCACAAAGCTTTTTGTTTAACCAACCAAGCTCTAAATCACCCATGTAATGATTTCCAACAACTCTTGAATAATATTTATTTTACAGTTTGAAAATTCATCAAAATTATTTTCATTACAATTTAATTATAAAATGAGTCCACAGAAAAAGTTCCTTTTATACTGCACTGACTTTTTTCTCCTGCATGAAATAAGGTACTAAAGTGTTTCCTTAAAGGAAAGTCCTATACATAGGATATGTCACAGGGGTCCAACTCTCAGTAATTCCTCTCCGAGTTTGGGTGAGCTCGCTGGCTCTATATCCGCCCTGCAGTTGCTCCTTCGCAATTTCTACGGTTCCTAAATCCATCTTAATTCGTGGACTCATTATCGCTACGGATAGACCTCCAATCGGGCTCTGTCCAGTAAATCTCCATGTTTTGGAATCCGCTTTAATTCGGGGACTCAGCATCGCTGTCTCGCATCTCTATCGCTGTATGGAACTCCAATCGGTTTCCTCAAGTAAAGTCTCTGCTCTTGCTTCTCCCTCACTCCCTTATAAACCTCTCGTTTCTCACAATCCTTCACCTCCTAATCCCTCTTTCATCTCTTGTTGGTCGGCTACCTATGGCGGTAGTCTGTCTCGGCTCATATTGTAAGTTCTCAGAAGCGCAGTCGTCACCGAATCGTGATAAAACGTAAGCACAATGTTACTATGTCTCTTTTGTCTGTTGGAGATGTCTGGGAAAAAGGGTCAGAATTTCTGACCACCCATTTGCGAAATTCTTTCCCAACAATTAGAGAAACGACAAGAATTTTCCCACGTCTGTCAGCACCCCTCTTGGCAATTAGGGAAAAGAGACCGGCTTACACTCTAATTAACAACAAGTATTAATTTCTAGGTGCATTACCCCTCGTGTATTATCTGATTACAGTGTTAATCAGAGAAATTATATAATTAGCTCTGATTTCAAATAAAAATTAATGTACAAATATTGAAGTAATTACTATCAACAATAACAACACATTTTTAAAATTCAATGATTTCATATAATTTCTGAAGGAATGTTTACCTATTTAAAACTACATACCTCTGCTATAAGAGAATAGAAAATACGTTTATCTCTTTTGATTACAATGGAATAAGAGAAAAAAGAGCGCGAAATGAGCCAATATATATTTTTTTTAATGTAGAACAAAAGGTGAATGCCTTATTTTGACTGAGATCAAAATGTTAATGTGTGGTAACGATATAGCTTTTGTTACGATAAGGTGGTGACGAAATACAAAACATACCATTTTAACAAATAATTTTTCGTGAAAGCTAGTGTAATGTCAAAGTATTTAACTTAAAATTAAAAAAAATTATCAGAAATTTTCTTCAATGTGTAAAATCAATAAAAGAAATAGACGCGAATTGCAACAACAATAATAACAGTATTAACAGGCGCGAATTGCAACAACAATAATAACAGTAGTAACATACGCGAATTGCTTATTGTTCTGCTATTGTACTTCATGTCTCCGATGGGAATATTATGACAAATACTTTTTAAAATGTTGACAGTTTTTTTCAAGAAAAATGTAATACAGGCAAATCCATAACTTCCAGATACATTTATAATTTTTCCTCTGATACAATTCATTACAAGAAGAGTTATGTTATAGTATTAAGAATAAAGGAGGAACAAGGGTTTTTTTTAACGTTGTTTTAAGTTTTTTCATTTTACGAAGGAATATATATATATATATATATATATATATATATATATATATATATATATATATATATATATATATATATATTATGTATCTCAAAGAAAAACACACGCTTATTTACCGCAGATAGTTAATAACAATCAATCAATAAAGGAACTGCATCTTTAAACTTAAAATATATTATTTCTCTTAGATTAAAATGTGATGAGTTTAAAAATGAGTTAGTTGGATTTTTGTCTGAGTAGGAATTGCTCTAGCTTTTCAAAATATGTCACAGGGGGAGATTGGTCTAGTTTGGATTATATTTATAGATAAGTTAATTTTAAATTAAAACTTAAATTTTACTATCTGCTTTCTATAAGTTTTTTTTTCTGTGTCTAACAACTTATTTATATTATGTTTATACAATCAGACTGAGAAAGATAATCATTTAGTTTATTTAAATAGTAGCAAAACAATTAATCACAGCAGTTTTAAATTGTTTGGTTTTCAGATTCCGGGATATATGAAATTTAATCCAAGATAAACCACCAGAATTTACATATTATTCGTTAAGCAATGGATAGCTATATGCAGTTTTCAAACATCAATGTAAGTTGTAGAAATGTTTGAATAATATACACGTAAAACTGTGCTGGTTTCAAACTGAATATGACATTCTACCCTACTTAATCAAAAGAGATACTTCCCCCAAAATCAGAACAGCATATAACTCATTAAGTTCGTTTTTTTAATTAGCACCTTTTATAAATCTCACTTGTATGCAACGGAATCTTTTAACTCAATTTTTACCCACTTTGAGGTCAAATTAGTTCGAAATTTTGCTACCTAATCTGGGAAGGATGGCAACACAATAATTTAAGAATTTTGTACCACTGTCTTGATCAGGATCATCAGGAATAACGATTTTTTATATATATTTTCAGATCCCTTTCCACATCTAGCTCTAATTTCAGATACCATTTCCAAATTTGGTGGCTGAAACATCAAGTTACAAATTAGTTCGATTAACTATAAAAGGGTTCACACGCTTAAGCCAGACTAGCATAATCACTCCATAATAGGTCATGCGCTTAAGTTAAACTTCTGCTGTTTAAAAGGTTTCTAATTTGCCTGTTCACGTTTCGCTTCTGGATTTGGTTGAAAAAATTTGCCTTTTTTAGCCCCAAAGAACCCAAGAGGAGATTTTAGTAGAAAACGCGATGATCCCGTCACAAATTTTAGGATAAAATATGTGATATACGTTACATAGTCTTATTTATGGTACGACACTTTAGCGAGAGTTCTTTAATTTTACAATTACATTTATTCAAGGATTTGGCTTGATTAGTTTATTTCTTTTATTATTGTCACACTTCAAGGTAACATGTGGACTACAGGCAATGTTTGTGGGAACCTCGCTTATCGAAACCTCAGTCGAGTGACACGGCTGACATATCAGCCGGCACTACACTCTCCAAAGTTCCCACACCACGCCAACAAAAGAACTTTAGAATAACAGATTTAACGAGCAACGGTCCATGTACATGGAATTACATTATTTTCATTATGCACGGGGATTCTTTAATGGCATTAAAACTCGGTAAGGAAGTTTTTTCTTTCAAATGGGGCTGCAGATTGGTAATTACCATTAAGACCTACTACCGTCTTTTGTGCTGGTGTTACTTTTTAGTGTGACACAATATAGATGGATACCAATTGCCACTCTTGAATGTCAGTTTCCTCCCCAATGAAAGGCACCTTAGCTCCTGAAGAAGTGAAATGGTATTAACTTAATTCTTTCCACACCCGAATATTTCTCGAGATCCTAACACCACTCTAGAAATATTTTACTACATATCATACGACATAGAATGTCGATTTTGTGCAAAATGGAAATCCTTCGACGTGGGAGACGATTAAATCTGCAAACATGGGTGTTCAATGCGGATTTAATCGGATTTAATCAAACTAAGTACGACACCGAGCCTGCCGATAAGAATAATAAGCCATCGTATGCGTAACAATTAACTCTCAGTTACCACGACGAGAGATTAAAAACTTTGGTTAAGATTTAAGACACAGAAATCTGTTTTTAATTAAAAAAATATTGATAATTGACTACTACTTTAAATACGAAATGAAACCTACATTAAATATAACAGAGCAATAACACTCCAGAAAATTAATAAAATTATATAACACGAAATTTAATCAATTACAATTATTTCTTTTTACTTAAGACATGAAATTAAAAAATGCAATGTAGTTTTTTTATATATATAAATGTTTCATTATGCAAATACAACATAAATGTAACATTAAATTTATCAGGAATTTTGCTTCTTAATTAAACAATATTTATGAAAAACTAATGATTTAAACAGTTTATTTTTGGCGAAATCATGGGCGAAAAAAAATTCGATATCGAAACTACATTGGAACGAGACTAACTAACGTTCTGTATGTCTTTTGGCGTGGGGGTTAAATCAATACAAGTGTTTTAATACTTTCTTAAAACTCAGTATATAGCACAATATACACACAGGGTATTTGTTTAAAATAAATTAATATTTGAACAGTTGTTCAAGCACAAACAGTGAAAAAATATTGTTTGTTTTTATGTTTTTCAAAATTTATTTAGACACTTAAATTTAACATTTTCTTTCTAACAACGTTTAATTACAATTGAAGCATTGCTCATTCATTCTCTCGCTATGAATAATTTTTCTGTTCATTTTAATTCAAACAAATTACAAAAAAATTACTTTATAAATGATAGTAAAAAGATAAAATTCTATATCGCTTCAAAAGAATATAATTTAATTTTGGTTTTTCGGAAAAAAAAGGGCAGCTTTTTTATAGTTAAGAAAATTTTAACAGTACTGTTTGTTCATATTTACGCAATGATTTGTTTTTATCTTTGTTTTAATTTAACTAAATACTAATAATTGTAATTACTTCTTAAATACTTGTAGGAAAATAGAATTATTTTTGACTTGAAGGAAACTAAGTTTACTCATTGATGGCATTAAATGTCATAATATAAGAGTTTGAGAGAAGGTTGGAAAATCCTCACGCCACCTTAAAACATGATAGCTATAGTCCAAAATAAACATATTTGAATAGTGTGCTCCTCGAATCTTTTCTTAGCTGGAAAGACTGGTGAGGGGATACAGTACGATTCAACTGATAGAAATCGGTCATAAAATTTAGTATTAATTTTTGAGCCACAATTATTTTTATATTGTTACGAATTTTGTGTAAAATAGTATAAATAATTTGTATTTGGATGTTTAATGTTCTTTATTTTACTCTAAATTAGATTTAATTTACGTTAAAATTGTAATATTCACAAGCAAACACAGTCCCTTTCGTTATAATGGTGATTCAATGAAAACTTGGCGAAATCTTGCCATTAAAGCCAAATGGGTGACTTGGTGACCAATTTGGTGACTTTGGCGATCATTTTAGTGACTTCATGATCATGTTGGTGACCATTTTTGGTGAGTTCGGAACCCTCTGGATTCTTCTAGAAATTAGTAGAGAAATACACTAATTTCAAGACCTATAACACAACCGTGTTTTTCTCGAATTATCCGGGAGATATAAATAAAGAGCTCACCGAAGGGTAGTCAGTCTTGTTTTGACTAGCGATCGGTTAGTATTGCTTTGAATGTTGACGCAATTAGTGATTAATTCGGCTGTTGAACGAGGTATTGCTTGTGATAATATTTTATATACGTGTACTTTAGACACTGATAATTGTGTCTGATTGCTATTGAAAGTGTGAAGATCTTCTTAGATTTATTTTGTGAATATTGCTGCTGAATCCTGTACTTAAAAAATTGGATTTTCTACAATAAATATAAAAACGCTCTTAAAGAATTGTCTTGTTCTTTGCGACTGATCCGCATAAAATCCTTGAACCCCGATCAACGTAACAATACTTTTCTACAAACTCACATTCACAATCAAAACGCAGAGTTGTGATAACTTTTACGTTTGTTTTTATTCACATCCCAATGACAAAATAAAATTTTAAACTGACTTACCTTGGAAAGATAAAGTAACTAGAGTTTGTCTTATTTAAAATACTAAGATTTTTTATATCCATTGTACCTAATACTTGGACACATTTTTAACATGTTGCTAAGAGTACAAGGAATAAAATTTGGTATGTATTTTTCAATCAAAGCAGTACTTATTTTTTTTAAATAACTTAAGTTAAAAATTACACATTTTTAATGGAATTCTCAAAAGCATTTATAACAAGAAGTATTTTACAAATACCAATCATGTTATCGCAAAACTCATGCCAAGTTTTCTTATGCATAATTTGACGTACTTGTAAATCAAATTTTATATATTTAAGTCAATTTTTGTAGGAGAGAGAGTAGCATTTTAAAATCACTTCATAAGTTTCAAGTTTTTCCCTTAAAAATTAAATGGTTAGCATTTTATGAAATTTTAAGCAAAAAAAATCTGTTTAAATTCATACTTACATATAAGAGGCACCCCAAAAAACTATGAAAATTATTTAATTAAAATAAAAAAATTGTGTTAATAGTAAAATGTTTCCTTAAACGAATTATTTACAGGACATGCTACATCTTTCTCTTATGATAAATATCAATGTAAAAATGCCAGGTTCTTACATTTTTCAACGGGAAATGTGCAGGGCATTTTATCACTACCACAATAACGTTACATCTCCGCTCGATGCTGAAGTCCAGCTTAAATTCGTGATGAAGGTGTTATTGAGAGACCATAACGAACCACCAGATCTTTTCCCGCTGGATTTCAGTGAATGCGGTTTTGTATTGAAACAAGTGTACACTCTACCATTTAATGCATAGATTCCTGAACTGAAATCTAGAATATACGCTGCAACTAATTTTTAGGCTTGGAGATTTCAACGATTTCAAGTTCGGCAATTGTGTTTTTCTTGTGGTTTTTCAAAAAGCGATAAGTTATATCTCGTAAAAAACAGCGATTAGCTTTTGATCAAGTATCCGAGTTCGACAGAGAAAGGGAAATGGCCAACCGATATTGTGGATTACATTTCAGGGAAATCGGTAGTCTTGTTGAACGAAACTAAGAAACTCTAATGCAGAAATGTGACCGTTGAATGCAGGAGGCTGCAACGGACCGACGTGGTCGATCACATCAACCTCAGTGCACCACTTCACGTGAGGACAGGAAAATAGTGCGCATGGCAGTGACGGATTGCTTAGTCACACTGCGAACCATAGCTTAGCACATTGAGTCTGTAATGAATCATTCAGTGTCAGCGCGTATCATTCGAAACCGTATACAGCAGAGTGGTCTGTCTGCAAGACGTCCATTGCTTGTTCTACCCTTGACGCAGAGCAACAGACGTCTCTGCCGCCAATGGTGCGATAAAAGAATGATGTGGGCGTTAGAATGAAATGAAGTTGGTCCTTACTGACGAGTCACGCATCAGTCTGCAACACCACGATGGTCGGATTTTAGTCTGGTGACACCGTGGAGAGAGGATGCTGAACAGCTACGATATGCACCGCCACACTGGTGCTGCACCTGGTATTATGATGTGGGGGGTATTGGATATCACTCTCTCACTCCTCTAGTACGCATTGCTGGTACTTTTAAGAGCCAGCGCTACATCTCCGAGGTTTTGGAGAGGTAGTTGCCCTTCCTTACCTTCTGGGCTTCACCATACCTTTATTTCAACAGGATAATGCGTGACTACACGTGACATACATTGTCCAAAGATTCTTCGTCAATCACCCGATTGAAATGCTTTCATGGTCGGCTCATTCTCAAGATCTTTTGCCGATAGAAAAGAGGTGGTTCATGGTTGCTCAACGATTGCCCCAGATTATACCCCCAACTGCCACACCAGATCAACTTTGTCAACGTGTGGAAGCTGCTTGGTCTGTTGTAACCCCAAAACACATCCAAGGTCTATTTGAATCAATGCCGAGGCGTGTGGAAGCGGTGATCTCCAACAATGACGGCTACTCTGGCTACTGATTCTGGCAGGGACCACACTTCCCAAAAGTCTATAAATTAAATCATTTGATACCTGGTTAACATGTTATCTACAAAATAAATTTTGTTGTGCTATTTCTTGTTTTCTTGTTGTGGCATTTACGGTGGCCAGCAATATATATATATATTATTCCATTATTTCTTATTATGTTCATTATCTATTATTTCTTGTTTTTGATATATTATATGTAAATTTCCTTCTTATATATATTTATATAATTAAACACAACAAATAAGATCGAAACTTGAGGGTGCCCGTTACGGGACCGGCAAACGTACGAGGGCCGGTATGAAATGAAAGCATTAAACGTAAAAAAAGATGGCCACAGAATAAAATTCAACCTCTACATATTTCTTAGTACTGTTTATATAAAAGTAATGGTATTCCTTATGTACTGTATGCGTTGAAGTTCTATATGTATAGTATTCTTTTCTAAAGCTTTGAATAATATCTCGAATAAATGATTCCAAAATAAAAGAGCATTGCGCAAGTACATTTCAGGTTTCTTCATAAAAAAGGGGTGTACATTATACGCCGGATTTCACGGTAAATATTGATGGAGGTCGCCGGTCCTTAGATTGCAACTGTAATTTGTATATCTGCCCTGTTGTTTACAACGAAAGGAATTTTGGTGGGAGCGTCTCTTTACCCCACCGCAAAGGGTGACGCGTTTCCCACGCCTGGAAGAAGGCATTGCACCCATAAATACATCATGATAAGTGGTGTTTTTTTGGAATTTCCCGCGCTTTGTCATTGAGCGTGAAAGGATATCCTTCCGCTGACTCTAGACCAATCAGTTAAGTTGATTGAATTTCTGTAAAGAATCTCCAGAATAAGAAGCAAGCCGCCTTGAATAAAAGCTAATGCACCCCGAATTGTGGCTCTTTTGACTCTCTCGGGGCTTTGCTCACACACCTACTTGGTCTGAAAATACCGCAGTTATCTCCGCACCACCGTCATGACTCCTCTCTCTCGATCTCTATCAGTTAAGTAATGTTCTGTTATGTATCTCTTTATAATTTAACGTAATTTCAGTCTTATTGTTTTAAAATAAATTAATGATTAATTAAATGGTTTTTATTTAGCGTACAGTTTATTTGTCTTTAAAAGATCTAATGTTTAAACGTAAGCTATAGTGTGACGCCAACAGAAGACTAGAACCGGGTTTTATTTAAAATGGATCGAACGAAATAAATTAATCAATTTAACTTAAGTTAAACCGGCGTCGCATTAATATATTTATACATATATAATATTTCCTCTCTCTATATATATACGTATAATATTCTCTCTCTCTATATATACTACACATATAATATTCTATATACACACATACACACACACACACACACACATATATATATATATATATATATATATATATATATATATATATATATATATATATATAAAGAGTGTTTTTTTCAGGTATAGAAGTTTAAGTTCGCATTCCTTTCCAAGATGGCGACCGACTTAACAGCTGTCAAGTGATTTATTCTCAGTTTGGTTTGGCAATTCATCAAAACGATCATCAAGCAAGGCGTAGATTCGTCGAATGGGCCCAAAACGAGATTGACGTTGTTCCCGATTTACATAAGCGAATTCTGTTTAGCGATGAATCGTACTTCTGGTTGAATGGCTACGTCAACAAACAAAACTGCCGCATTTGGAGTGAAGCTAATCCACAAGTGTATGTCGAAACACCGTTACATCCAGAAAAACTGACTGTTTGGTGCGCTTTATGGGCTGGTGGAATCATTGGTCTTTTATTCTTCAAAAACGATGAAGGCCACTACGTTACAGTCAATGGTGATCGGTATAGAGCCATGATTACTAACTTTTCCATTCCTGAATTGAACAATCATGATGTCCAGGAGCTGTGGTACCAACAAGAAGGCGCAACATGTCACACAGCTAGTGCCACAATCGATTTATTGAAAGACACGTTTGGTGACCGCCTAATTTAACGTTTTCGACCTGTGAATTGGCCTCCAAGGTCTTGTGATTTAACACCGCTAGACTATTTTCTGTGGGGCTATGCAAAGTCATTGGTCTATGCGGAGAAGCAACAAACGTGTTTGACCATTTGGAAGACTACATTCGCCGTGTTATTGCCGAGTTACGGCCACAAATGTTGGAAAAAGTCATCGAAAATTGGACGTCCAAATTGGACAATATCCGAGCCAGCCGTGGCAGTCTTATGCCAGAAATCGTATTTAAAATGTAATGCCACAAGATTATCTTTCGAATAAAAAAAATTCATGTCAATCGAATAATACATCGTTGTTTTATTGCAATTTACAGTTCAATACCTCTAAAAAATCACCCTTTATATATATATATATATATATATATATATATATAATCTATATATAATATTATCCTACATATATGTATCGGAAAACCTAATTTTCATGGTTTTATTGTTACATAAATTTTCAGATGACTGCCTACGTGTGGAACCATGATTTTTTAAAAAAAAACGTAAGAAATGAATAACTTTCTTATATTTATAATATTAGTTGAAGCAGAAACACATATAAAATTGTGTTAAGCGTACTATTCCAAGAAAAAGTTATTTAAGTACAATTTTTTAGAAAAAAGCGAAATAAGGAAATATTTTCCAAACAATCTCAGTTTATAAAAAATCTTCCCAAGTAATTATATTTTACACGTACTATTTCTAGGACTTCTCTGCAGTACCTGAAGCATAATTATTGAGAAAATTACATTATTTTTAGTGTTAGGAACAATTGTAATAATAACGGATGATTTTTGTTAAAATTTCTTTACTCTTGATATGCTAAAATATGAAGTAATTCACTTCGAATAGACGTATTAAAAAAAAAAAAGTTTATACCCGGCCTAGAAAGAGAAAAAAATCCTAGCTATATTTTCGTAAAATATTATTTTATTAAAATTACATTTTGTCACTATTTAAGTATTAATTTGGTTTATCGACAAAATATTATATTGTCAAGCACGCTTCTTTTGTTGAGTAGAGATTCGTTAATGACTATTTATATGGAGGTTATGGTGGGGATACAGATAAAAAGATTTCGTGCTTGAACTCTTACTATTAGTCTAGAAACTTAGCGGACATGTTTCTTTTCCTTAATAGTTACTTGCAAAGGAACACTTTTGCTGAAATCAACGCTCACAAACGAATGCGTTTATGATATAAATATACTTTCATTTTAGAAATGCTATATAATCCTGATTTTTGTTATATAACATGTTGCTCTTAAATACAATAAGGGTTATATATCAGTAACTTTAAAACAAAGAAACAGTATATAGTCATACACAACATAAAAGAATACCCAAAAAGTGGGTGGTTAACGGTTAGTTTAAAATTATAATTAGCAGTTTCAACTTTTATTTTATAAATATAATTGTTTTAAATATTCTTTCCATCAATATGAATTGGAATTAAAAATTTAGAAGCTCCATTCAAAAATCAATAGAGCTCTGAAAATTATTTAAAAAATGGAATATGAAGTCGAGTAAAAGTTATTATTAACAGTAAATCACTCATTGATATAACTTAATTGCATTGTACTTTGTTTTGAAGTTTAAAATCAAGGATTATACTTCAGTTTTTTATGATTAACTAATTTTATGATGTTATGTACTAGTACCACACACACACACACACACTTTGCATTTTTTCAAAGTTTGAGTACTCATTAAATTTTTCGGCTAGACTGATGATGAATTTTTTCAGAGGTATTTTTTTTGTTCATAATTAATTACAACATCCATTATAAATTATAGAGCTGTCAAAACATTTAAATTTCAAATTCAGTTCAACAACGGCGACCGCTTACAATGTCTCGCAATGGATTTCACGCCTTTTAAATTAGATAATAAATTTTTAGCTGAAAAATATATTAATAAAATACTATATATGCTGTTGCCATATGCGCAAAATAAATAAAGTGGTTTTGGGCCTATTTGTTACAGCTGTAGTTTTAAAACAAATCCGAGTATGATTTGAAAAAAAAATCATCTTGATAATGTGGATAAGGCATTGAAGTGATAGTGTTTGAACAATGTCTAGACAAAGCGTATTTACTGATTACAAAAGTGAAAATAAATGAACCACTTTTTGTTTGGGCTTAGCAATTCAGTGACTTGATATACATACGGTTAGAAAGTAGAAAAAGGAAAGTCAAATATTTATATATTCCATAGACATGGAATTGCAAAGAATGTAGTGCATTTAGTTGCCACAATATTGAGATTCAATTTAATTTAAACAAATGTCTAAATTTCTAGAATTTAGTCAAATTATCACATATAAAAACTTTAAGCAATGATTGTAATTTATCTTAATAGTTTATATATGGAAAGTCTGTTCTATAACAGTACGAATTTCGCAAACATTTCAAAGAGAATGTATAATGGTTAAGAAATACAGATGGCTCATTTAAGTTAAAAAAAAGTCAGAAGTTTTAATAAAGTTAAATTTAATTTTTTTTTAAATTAAGAATAAGATATAATGCAAACTGTAACTTAAAATTTGGAAAACAAAATTTATTAAAAAAGAAAAACCCATTGAGACATAATTTTCTAAGTAGAGAATACGAGAAATTCAAATTTGAGCAAAACAAAAATCCTTGCAATAAATGTTCTTTTTCATTTTTTTTTATGTTATGCCTGTGACTCCAACTTCTCGGTTAGTAATGGGCAATTAGTCCAATACAATGTAGAACAGTGATGCTCAATCTACAGCCCACCGAGCCTTTTTAAGCTGCCCGGTCATGGCTTATTGCTCTGAGAAACTCACTTATCTAAGGACAAAGTTTTAAAAACTCGATGGGAAATTCTTTGCCAAGAAATCAAGTATATCATTTTGCTTTTTGCTGTCGATGTCGTACGGGTGCAAATTAATATTATTTTTCTATTTGTATCGGATAGGGTTAGTGATAACATACAACAGTGCAGTAGCCGTAATTTTATGAGTAGAAGTAATTTTTAACTATCTTTCATATCTTACAAGCGAAAAATGTTCGAAGAAAACATATGATGCTGGATGTAAAAATCTTTATACATCCGGAAGACAAAAAACTATATGGCTGTATCATTTGTGATTCCCTCTTAGCCACCAAACATGCCATATATTCCACAACTCATTTCCATATATTCCACAATGACTTAAGATCATTGCTCGAAACCGTAGTCTTTCTTGTTCCGGTTCAACTAAATAAAAATGTATCGGTTCAGTTCAGAGTAAAGGCATGTTCTTTTTTTGTACAAAAAGTATAACTCTATCATAAATAAAATATATAATTCTTAAATTTTAGAATTTATTTTTTCTAACTTGGTACACTATGTCAGTTCAATAAGCCACCATGTGCGAAACTAGAGGCCAACAGAGTACGATGAGAATTGACATTGTTAAGAAGACTCAGGGGTGTTAAATTTCTTTAGAGGTCCGAAAATATAAACAATTTTAAAACAGGTATAATTTTTTTAAATTTAAATTAAATAATTCGAATCTTTTACACGTTACTTATAAAGGAATGGGGCTTCAGAAAAGTATAAAATGTTTAAAATATAATCATAATTTTAAAAATTATAGGCATATGAAAATAAACTTTTCTATAAGAAATATTTATTAAGTTTTTTACGTCGTGCATGCTATTTTCTAAAGGAGTAGGTTTAATTACTAGCTGTGTAAGTTGATTTATAAATACAAATGTATCCTTAATACTTTGTAGCTACTTTTATATAAATAGAATAATAACTTATATATTTTAATAAATAAAAAAATACATTTTTAAAAAATATTTAAAAAATTGCAATATTTTACAAATATTTTGAAATACAAAAGATATATAATACTAAAATTAGGTAAGTGTTAAAGAGTAAGATGCATTGTATAATTCTATGAAGTTTTATACATCAGAGGCTAATATTTTAGAAAATAGCGTGCGCGCAAAGCAAAAAACATACTTAATATTTATTATATAATTTTCATATGCATATGACTTTGAAAATTATTATTATATTTTAAACATTTTACATTTTTCTGAAGCCCCGTTCAATTGTAAATAATGTGTAAAAAATTCAAATCATTTAATTTCAATTTAAAAGAATTATACCCGTTTGAAAATCGTTTATATTTTCAGACCTCTAGAAAAATTTAACACCCCTGATACCTCTTATTCATTATCAAAATTGCATTTGACTACTAAGTTCATGTGATGCTGGTTTGTCTGCCTAAACAGTCTATACAAACAGCCGTGGATGATCGCATGCTGAGATGTAAAAAAATTAAACTCAGACTGATATTTTTCTGAAAAAGATTATCTAGTTCATTCAAGTTAGTTAAATCTGCCTTCTACGAATAGTTTCATGCGAAACTGAAGCTGTGGTAACTGTTGAACATCGAAACAGGAAATTGTACTGGTGAACATCAAAACAGGAAATTGTACTGGTGAACATCAAAACAAGAAATTGTACTGGTGAAGATCAAAACAGCAAATCGAGAAGCAGTTTTTATGTACTGAACTGTTTTCAGTGGCGCAACAGCCCATGAGGCCTAAAACCTACTGTGCCTATCTCAGTTAGAAGCTGGAGTGCATGTGCAGATGTTTCGGGCAAGTGGTCAGTCAGAGGCAATCCCCTCCCCCACAGTGCTTAGTTCCCAAGCAAGATTGTGGTTCTCATTTATCAAACTAATAAAGGATAAAGGCAGAGTCAACCTTTCCCAGCCCGGGAATTGAACCCCGGAGTTGTGGTGAGAAAGCGCGATACACTATCACTCAGATACAGGGCAGTGTACATGCAATGCTGATAATTATGTGGTTGAAGATAAACTAGAAAATATTTATAAGCAGTAATAAATCTACTGATAGTACATCGAACCGAAATAAGCCAGTATTATTTTTCGGTTCTTATTCAGACCAAAATAACAGGTTTTTTTCCAAGTTTGTGGTTAATTTCTGGTTCGAAGTCTTACTTACGATCCCCTACAATGCAGTTTTTTATATTATACGATTTATCTATTATCTCCTAGCAGATTCTGGAAATCTTACATTCACATTGATTAAGAGTTTTTGAAGTCGTAATTGTCGCTTTATGATCAACAAAAATAATGATGTTTTACTTTTCACACAGCTCTGTCTATGGCTAATTAAATGTCTGCTCATTTTCCATCAAAGTTGTCCAAATGTTTTCCAATAGCAAAGTATATCATGAATTATGTAAAGAAATCTCCAGCTGATGTATTTTTATAGCCCCTTTAATAATTTTCTTAACTATAATTCAAAACTTTTTAACCCTTTTTAAACGAGTTTGAACTGGAAGGTTGTCAGGACTCTGATGCCTTATTCATAACAGGAGTGCTGTATAACACTAATTATCAAAAATTAGGTTTTCGTTCATATCCTTCTTATTTTGCTTCTTTTAATTGACATCGTGATATCATTCAATGTCCAATATTTTAATGATTTATTTCTAATTGTTTTATAAATTATTACATAGCATTTCAGAGAAATATGGAAGGTATACTGAAATAATAATGAATTGATATCGAATATGAATGAAGTGTTTCTTTTTTGGTATAATTTATTACTTTATTTGCTTAAATTTTAATTTATTTAATAAACATATGTTACTTAAATTATTTTTATGAGAATATGTTTGACCTATATAAGTATACCAAATTCTTACTTTTTATCTGTTGTATTTCCGCTCCAAAATGTTTTTCGTACTTCCATCAAAATGTCCTTCTTTGGCACATATTCTGTTAGAAATTTGAAATTCTAAATTTTCTTTCTACAATCCCAGTCGCGTTGCATTGTTATTTCTACAAACTTCTGTTTCTACTTGAAGAAATTTCATGTCACTGCGATTTTTAAAAACCAAAACTTGAGATTGAGATTCAGAAAAAAGTACTTATTTTTTTATTCAAAATGGAATAGAACGCGAATAGGTCTGGACATAAAACATTACATGGGCTTATATTTACGAAAATGTGTCAGCAAACGCATAAATGTACATGGTTGTCGAAATTGAGCTTAACATATGCGGAGAGTATTGCAGGACATTTAAGATATTTAAAAAAATGCAACTAGCTAAGCAACATTCGTAAAAAGTGGACTGTATCTTACAAATAGTGGTTTTAAGTTAGTTAATGCGTAATTCGGACCTTGAAAATCAAAGCTCTATCAGCAGTGCACCTTACACAGATTAATTTTAAGGGAGGGGCTTACAATTAAATAATAATCCCTTGACATATTTAGATACATGGGTGGTTTTGCTCCTCAAAATTCCACCCTTGTGCCTTGCACAGTCTGTAAGGGAAGCTTTTCTTCCAGAATGAGAACTCTGCGATTGCGATCAGATCATTAAGTCGTTTACAGAACTGACACTGAAGATCAATGCCATTTACACAACCATGAACAAACAGTTTGAAAGAAACACATAACTTGGAGAGTTTAATCATACAAATTATATAGAGCGGACTAACATGCATGGACGACGAGGCTACGATGGTCACAAAAGCAACACGCAGATTGTCATCTTACGTTGTTGAAGCAACAGCGGTTTCTTATGCTGTCCATAGCACCATTGAGAGCGTTAGTCAAGTAAAGCGAATAAAATTCACCTCACAAAATTAACAGTCTCCATCAGCTATCCAACAAAATCGCTTACGTTTATCAAACATTATTGCATCATTTCATTGCACAAAAGGTAGGCAATGTTGAATATTCTATTGATGAAAAGGCTTATTTTTACTTGAACTTTCAAGTGAATATGTACTACTTAGGGACTGCAATACCGGGATACATAATACCGGGGTACTTTGAGCGGTATTCACAAGTTTAAATACCGGTTTTTCGATATTTACTAGAAATTTCTTTAAAGTGTCTCCACTATATGTTAAGGGATCACCAACAACGCAAAATAATATACGTTTTTATTTTTGTGTCTCCCTAACTAGTGAAATTAATTAAACTGTGAATACAAAGTTATATCGCACAGCCAAGAAAAGTAATAAAATATATGAATCGTCCAAAGAGGTGGACCAAAAATATTCTGTTGCAGCTCTAAGTGATACTGCACACGCTCAGGATTTGTAGACTGATATTCATATCTTTGAAAACAATGTCGTAATTGTGAAGAACGTGCGTAATGTTTTTGATATTTTTTAAATCGGTGAGTTTGTTATTCACATTATATTTGCATATCATACTTTTAGCTTCAAAATATTGTTTATATATATATATATATATATATATATATATATATATATATATATATATATATATATATATATATATATATATACTCAGAAATAATAACCCCTAACAATAAATTAGAAAAAACTTTAAAGAAAATAAAAAAAAACAATTGATAATACTTCGGTTTGGTTTTATTGTTTATGTGATGAAAAGAATACAGAGGCGCAATGTAAAAAAAAATGCTCTAGTGCTATTAAATTGAATGGAGGAAGTACAAACGTGGATTCCATACACATTTTAAAACGAAACATGATACAAAATTATTAAAGACGAAAGAATATAATTGTGATGAAGATACATATTTTAGCACACTTAATTGATTGATTGATTGAAAGGTTGAAGAGGATATATAGCAACACAGGCTATGATCCCTAAAAAAAAAGACAAGACAAGAGAATTAGCACACTTTCTAAGCCCAAGGCATCAGGGATTTTAGATTGTTTTGAAAGAAAGATAATTCGGAGAGATAAAAAATTATTGCACAAAATTACTTTCCAGGCATAATGACGGTGCAGTTGATGCATTGTTTATTTAAGATCCCATTTCAAACTTTGACTGAATAGCGATATTTACACTTCTTGTGATTTAAATAAACAATATGTTTCTTAAGTATTTTTGTGTGTTTTTATATACTGTTATAATTTATAAATTACATTTTATTGTGATATTTACACTCTCTAATAAAACTGGCAAATATAAAGCAAAGAAACACCTGCGTCTTCGTGCATTTTCTAAAATTTCTATATCCCTGTATTAAGATCTGAAAAATACCAAATGCAGATATTAAACTTTTAGTCCGATATTGCAATCCCTAATACTAGTCCCATATCGGGGTAGCAGTAGCGCCTTTCAAAACGCACGTTGTGATGCTAGTTTATTGCAATATTTTTGCAATAAAATACCTTTGCAATATTTCCTCAACCATTATTGTTTTAGCAGGGGGTTGTCGTTAAACCTTCACAAACACCAAACAAGAGACATGTTGACAGCGTTTGTCATATTTCGAATTACAGAAACGTCACTGTCTTCAAAAATGTTTTTTTGCAGGATGGTTCACATTTTTATATTTATAATGGTGGTCAAAAGATACAACGAACTTCGAAAATTACATAGGGGCGCTAGTCTTTATTTTCCAACATCTTGGCTTCCTCATTTGCTTCATCTTTCCTCCGTGACTTGGGGTTGTAAGATTTTAATACATAAGGTCTACTGAAAATAGTACGCAACTTTAACGCATTTGAAAATTTTCATCTTTTGTCACATTTGTAAAATTAATGTAACCCTTTTGCTTTGAAACATACTATTTTGGATTAGAAAGAGTTACAGTGAACTACAACTTGCATTGGAAAAGGTGTCGGGAACCTATGACACGCGTTCCTAATGTGACACGTGGAGTATAATTATCAGAGACAATCTACAAAGTAATGAGAAAAAGTTAAATCGCTATCTCTCTCCTTTCTGAGACGCAGTTTAATTTAAATATTATTTCTTTCTCTAATATCTTTGTCATAAAATGATTTTAGTGAATTCCCTTGCGTGTAGTGTGTGAATTGAAATGTAATTGTGTAGAAAAAATTGTATGTGCGCTGCTTTCCGCTTTAGACTCTACATATCATTGTGAACAAATCTATTTTCACATGCAGGGGAGGGGGCGTAGCTACTTCTGTATCAGCGGCATCAATGATATGGAGCCTCCAATCTTTAGGGCCCAAAATTTGCAAGAAAGATAACGTAAAAGATTAAAGACGAAGCCCTGTCGAATTTTGATATATGACCCACTCAGGACAAACTACGCCACTGATAATATGAAATGTATTTTGAGTCCACAAAGAAGTTGTTTAACAACTGAACGTTCAGAATCATGCGTCAAATTAAATGCCGCGTACTCCTAATAGTGTGATACTAAATAAAGCTTTGGAGGGGGGAATGGAAGGAATGCTTACATTTTATGCTGTTTATTTTTTAGTTTTTTAACAATTAAATATTCTTAACAAATACATAATATGCGTACAACTTTAATTTTTATTTATGTTGATGTAACAGTTATATTTTATGCTTATTTCTAAGCTAATAAATAATTTTATTGGTATATTGTGATTTAGCAAGAACCACAGCTATAAGGTTGTCGATCCCTACATTAAAACATTTATAAAAACTTTTATCGGGCTATATTAAAGTGTCTACCGCACAAATTCCAAATCATTATGCCCATGCGACACAACACCCTTTCACAATTTTCCGTGTTTGGAAAGCATAATTTCGACAACCCCCCATGAAGTAGTAGCATTCCTAAGTATTATTCATTAATATATTTCATAACTCATAAATATGTCACAATTCTAATTAATGCTTTCTATACACTTATTCCAATTTTAATTACGTATAATTCGTAATTATGTTTAATTTAGAGTAGTATCCACAAATGATTAAATGCTTCCGTTCACTTTCAATGAAACTGCATTTAGTCGATTGGTTGACGAGACATATTATGAAGGACAAAGCGCAGAGTCAAATATTCGTAATATGACTCTAGAGAAGGTCCTCTAAACTAAATTGACACGATTTTGTTATTCATTTTCTCGTTTGCATTGCGAGACAAAACTTTAGCAATTTTAGAATAAAAATCTGCAATTTTTTTTTATTGGAATGTGAAATATATAAAATATTTATTTTTTTTAAAAAATGCCTTTCTAAAATTGATAGATGTATCCACGATTAAATAACGCCATTTTTAGAGGAGAAATATTCATATCAACAAATGATAAAATGGTGTAAAAATCTCAGTTGTTGCATTGATTAAAAAGTTATTTATAACATATTAAATTTGAAAAGGGGGAGGGTAAATATACTTTTAGCAAAAAGTAAAAATAAAAACATGACTACGAAACTTCATCCTAAAACTGTTAGAAAGCAGGCAACTATCAAGAAAGTGAAGTCTCTATTCCTAAAAGTAAATCAAACGACTCAAAGATTCATTGCATTGAAAACAACGAATATCCACCGCACTGTTAGTAAAATCAATCGTAAATATTTAAAGTTAAAGAAGATGCTTAAACCTCATAAGTTAATCTGCTTTTGCCAAAGTATACTGATGAAAGAAAAACAAATTATATAAAAAACACCTACCTGCTAAACCATGGACATTTGTTGTAACACTCGATGGGTATATTTGTTGTTGTTCTGTAGTTACGTATGTGACCTGATCGACCGTAACATCAGTTCAAGGTCAACGAAAGTCTTCGTGGCTAAGAGCTAGATTTTTACGCCTGTCGCAGAGCCTTAACTTTGAGCACCGTGCAAGTGACAGAACGATTTTGCTCGGTTCTCTCAAATTTTGAGGGAGAACACCCTGGAAGTGGTCATGGGCTTTCTACCTCTCTCCCTTTTCACCAACCTCACGAGAGGATTTGCGGGACGATGGCTATTTAAAGTACCCCCATGCCGCGAAGGCACTATGCATTTACAAACATCCGTGTTTTCTCCTGGATTCAAACCAAGTTCATACGGCATCGCAGTCAGCGTCACTAACCACTATACCGAATGGGCGGCATGGATATATTTAAATGACTGTATTAAAAGAAGACCAATTTTATTATTCAACTGACAGGAATGATCGCACGAAATGGATTCATCAGTGTACAGAAAAGTTCACAAAATGATCCGTGATAGTTTCAAGATTTTGTGACAACGGGAAATTAAAAATGAAAAGTGTCAAGTAAAGCCAAAATTAATTCACTCAACTGTCAGGAGAATATTTTAGAACAAATTTTTGAAGAAGAAATTCCATCCTTAAGTGGAAAGGACATTAATAAAGTTTAGCTTTATTTGGACAAAACCTCTAGTCGCGCGGCTTAGTACACTGTCGCTTATTTAGCAGAAAGAGGACCAGAAATAGGAATAAAGTACATCATTTTGATGAAATACCTGCAAAGTCACCTTACGTTTTACAACGGACTTTTGTGATTTCGACTTATTAAAATGATCCTTAGGAAAAAGGCATCTAACAACGCTGAAAGGACAATGAAAAACGGTGCACCAGGAATGGAGTAATATTGGCAAGACAGAAAGACAGCTAAGAAAACATATTCTTTCATGGAAAATTCGAACTAGAGCTATAGTCAAGATTCATAACTATCAAAAAGAAATAAATTGCCTCAAAAATACTGCATTTATATATAAAAACTAACTATCAAAATAATTTCGACAAAGTGGGAACGACCGTCTGTAAATACCAATTATACTAATAAAAGAAAAATGGAACAAATTCAAAAAAGTTTTTAAAGTTTAGCTCTATCTTGTTTTTCATTAAAATAAAAATGAAACTAATTATATCATAATTAGGAACTAATTTGATATCGGAGTGATATGCGCCAAGCAACGGCTTTGTCGAGTGACATAGAATTCAATATGGCGGCGTAGCTGTAACAAATTGTGAGGAAAGTAATTATAACGAATAGGCTTTTCCATGAGGAAAGTTTTTGAAATATTGAATTAGCCTACAAAATAAATGCAATAAAAAGACTATTTACTTTTTTTGTTGATAACAGCAGTATTTTTAAAAAAAGAGCCGCCCACATCTGGTATATTTATTAGTGACGCTGACTACGGTGCCGTAGGGCCTGGGTTCGAATCCCGGAAAGATTTGGGTATTTTTAAATAAACGTGGGGAGGGGGGAGGTTCTCTAAATAGTCGTCGAGCCGCAAGCCCTCTCATGAGGTTGGTGGAAAGGGAGGAGAGGTAAGAAGTCTTTGACAACCTCTGGAGAAATGTCCCTCAAAGTAAGGGTGGAACCCAGTAAAACAGTAATGTCCCCTGTACGGCGCCCATTGCCATGATGCCGCGAGGAGCCCCTTGCTACAATGAATTTCGTGGGCTTTGGTTTGATGTTGCTGCCAATTAGGTGGCATAAGTAGCAACAACAAAAAACAGAATATAAAAAATTAGGAATGCTGGAGAAAGAAATAAAAATGTTCAATATTAAAAATGCATTGTTTCAAAAGATAAAATTAAAAACAAAATCAAACGAAAAAAAACTACATTGAAAAAATATTATTTATTGAAGAATATTATGGATGTTTATGAATTTTATTATTTCTATGTATTCTAAAAATCATTACTTTTAGAAAACAAAATGGATCTAAAGAGTGAGAATTTGGTTCGTAATAATAAAAAAGCGCAACGCTCATATTCTTGAAAAAAATATCCTGTCTTAATACTCACCAAAAATTTTAGAAGTATCCGCAATTGAATATAGAGCAAAATACACCTAAAAACTGAAATATTAGCTTGAAGGAGGAATGCAATGAACATGGTAACATTTTATGAAATCTACTTAAAATCGTCTGAAATTAATAGGATTACCTAGAACAAAAAACAAAAAAAATCATCTATAGCTTACCTCATCCCCATGGCTAACACATTACATACGATAAAAATATCAACGTAACCATATCCTAATGTTTTCGCCCATCCTGGTGAACAAATACAACAACTGGGTGCGTTGAATTCAGATATTAAATTGGTACTTATAATTGTTATAATTTTCTTTTCTTGCATTATATGTAAAATAATATTAATTGTAAGAACTGAGAGTACTATTGTCCTCCTTCTTTATATTTAATTAAATTTTAATTTATTTAAAATCTTCGAACACATATGTTTTTTATAAGAAAGATCAACTTACGTAACAGTGTCAAGAATATATAAAAACTATCTCAATCATGTTTTTTAAATACAAAATGTCGTCGGAAATAAAGTTTTTTATTTCTGTATATGTGTCTAACGCGGATCATTTATTGTTCCCTCTGAGGAAAAATGTTAAAATTAATCAAATAAAACAATAAAAAAAATGTATGCACGAAATTGTGAGATATAAATTTCTACTGAAGAATTTGAGAGGGTATGTAAACAAAAGTTTTCGAACTCATATAAGAACATTTTAATTTGTATATCCAAGTATTCCTTATAAAATACTACTAAGAAAATGCAACACTCTGAAATATATTCACAGCTACTCCAATTTGAATGATGATAAGAATAGCATTGAATGGAGCAATATTCAGGTATCAAAGTCTTACAAAGACAAGAATTGAATCTAAACCTATTTATCTTCATTCCGATATTCGAATAACATACGTAGCGAATATCGAAAAAAGCAATTGTTGCCAAGTACTTGAGAGCCGATGTATTTGAGTAAACAGATAAAATAAATTAAAATAGAATCACGCGGAACAAATATATTTGCATACATGAATAACATAAAACAATTCTGAAACACATTGAGTAATCTGAAATTCAGTTCAAATATCAAGCACTCTCAAAACGGGATATTTATTAAATAATTGTTGAACTATGTGTATTTAAGATAACAAATATTTTTATTTATTAATTTTCGCTTTGTGTTTATTAATGAAACGAACAAGATTTGGCATGCGAAAAATATATTTATTTGATCATAAGCATATTGATGATGATTTCGATTCAGAATTAGTTCTTTAAGTGGATTCTTTTAAATATTGATTTTGGTTTCATTGCTAAAATTATTTAGCAGGCTTCTACTTAACGTATAGGTAAATAGTGTTTTTTCCCCAGGTATAGAAGTTTAAGTTGGCATTACTTTCCAAGATGGCGACCGATTTAACAGCTGTCAAGTGATTTATTGTCAGTTTGGTTTGGCAATTCATCAAAACGATCATCAAGCAAGGCGTAGATTCGTCGAATGGGCCCAAAACGAGATTGCCGTTGTTCCCGATTTTCATAAGCGAATTTTGTTTAGCGATGAAGCGCACTTCTGGTTGAATGGCTACGTCAACAAACAAAACTGCCGCATTTGGAGTGAAGCTAATCCACAAGTGTATGTCGAAACACCGTTACATCCTGAAAAACTGACTGTTTGGTGCGCTTTATGGGCTGGTGGAATCCTTCTTCAAAAACGATGAAGGCCACAACGTTACAGTCAATGGTGATCGGTATAGAGCCATGATTACTAACTTTTTCATTCCTGAATTGAACAATCATGATATCCAGGAGCTGTGGTTCCAAAAAGACGGCGCAACATGTCACACAGCTCGTGCCACAATCGATTTGTTGAAAGACATGTTTGGTGACCACCTAATTCCACGTTTTGGACCTGTGAATTGGCCTCCAAGATCTTGTGATTTAACACCGCTAGACTATTTTCTGTGGGGCTATGTAAAGTCATTGGTCTATGCGGATAAGCCACAGACGCTTGACCATTTGGAAGACAACATTCGCCGTGTTATTGCCGATATACGGCCACAAATGTTGGAAAAAGTCATCGAAAATTGGACGGCCAGATTGGACTACATCCGAGCCAGCCGGGGCAGTCATATGCCAGAAATCATATTTAAAATGTAATGCCACAATATTATCTTTTGAATAAAAAAAATGCATGTCAATCGAATAATACATCGTTGTTTTATTGCAATTTAAAGTTCTCTCTCTATACCTCTAAAAAAACACCCTTTATAAGAATCGTTCTCTATGCGTTTTGCCATTACTACTTTACTTTACGGAATGATTACTGGAATGTATTTTTGGACGCTTTTTCGAGATTGTTATACAAAAGGTGACACGAAAGAAAAAGACTAGACTAAGTGTGTAGCTCGGGAAAACAGTGTAGTTGGCAACTACTGTTTGGATGACGTCATCCCACATACCTCCTATAACCATGGGGCAATTTCAGCTTTAATCAATCACACCCATTGGGTGTACTGCACCATTGAGTAAACACATGCAACTGTGCATTCTTTAGGAAAAATCTGGAATCAACATCAAGTTTCTTGTGAAACGTAAGAAATCATACAAGAAAACATTTAAAATATTAACCAAGACTTAGGGAGATGAATCTTTGTTTCATGCATATGTGTTTGAATGGTATAAGTGGTTCTTAGAGAAAAGAATGAGTGTGGGAGAAGAGGAACCTGCTAGGCGTCCAAGGTCAGCTCTTGCAGACCAAAACATTGCCAAAATTCTTGATATGAGTGGGTTCCCTATCACATCAGTGGCCAGAGTTTTACTCAAAGCTACTGCATTGAAGTACTAAAAAGTCTTCGTGAAAAAATCAGGGAAAAAGTCTACACTTGGGAAATGAAGAATGATTGTTGCATCAAAACAATACCCGTTCACACGGCCCTAACTGTCAAGACATTTCTGACCAGAAAAGAATTACTCTGATGGAGCATCCTCCTTATTCACATTGTTTGGCACCATTCGACTATTTTTTTTTAAAAAAAATCCCGACAGTTAAATGTTGCTTAAAGGGAACCCATTTTACCTCAGTTGAAGAGTTCAAGACGAAAATGGAGAATCTCCTGAAGGACCTTCCAAAAACCTCATTCCAGATCTGTTACCAACAATTGAAGCATTAAATACAGAAGTGTGTGAATTCTGAAAGGAACTACTTTGAAGATGGGACTACTGTCACGAATAACTGGTTATGTAAGTACAATGAGTTATTGGACCAGTCTCGTTTTTTTTTCTTCTTTTGTGTGTCACACCTCGTATAGTATTTCTTGCTTCCGAGAATGGGACATGTTGACTATAGATGAAATGAAAATACCTGTTAAATAAGCACCAGAAATATGAGTATTCTGCATATCAGCTGTTAAATAGCAGTTTTTAAATAAGCTCTTTGACTTATTTAAACATGAACAAAATTGTTGAAAATCATGTACGTTTTTGGAGGTATTTAAATTAAACTCTATATTATGGGGAAAGGGATGTCAACTAAATAAATTTTTGAAAGGTACTTTTATTTTTCTTCAACACTAAAAGAAATATTTAATTCTCTCTTTTCATTTAGGGGACATGGTACGGTTTTCACAAAATGTTTTTAATTTAATGATTTTCATAGTTTTTTTGGTTGCCTCCTATGTTTTATGTATGATGTAAAACAGATTTTGTGCTCAACATTTCATAAAAAGATAACTATTTAATTTTTTAAGGAAAAAAGAAACTTTTGAAGTGATTTTAAAAGGCTACTCCTCCCCTAGAAAGATTGACGTAAATATATAAAATTTAATTTACAAGTACGTCATACTGCGTGTAACCAAAGTTGGTATGGGTTTTGTGATAACAAGATTGGTATTCGTACAATTCTTCTTTTTTATGAATGCTTATTGAAATTCCTTAAAAAATGTTTAAATTCTAAATTCAACTATTTTTTAAAAAATTAAGTATTGCTTTGTTTCAAAAATGCATACCAACTTTTGTTACATGTACTATTTGTAATAAGAAAAAAAAATTCTATGTATTAGGCGTGCACACACACACACACAATAGGAAAAAAAGCTTTATCTCTCTCATTAAGACAAACTAATTATTTTATCTTTCCGGGATAAAAAAAGTTTTAAAGTTTTTATTTCCCATTGGAATGTGAATAAAAACGAGCTTTCAAATTTTTTGAGTTAGTAGAAAAGTATATAAAAATAATTTAGGCTAAAAAAATTACCGATTTTTGTCAATTAAATTGTACTGTGTCCTTTTAATACTTTACATCTGTCCAAATAAGCCTTCCTTCGCAATATCGCATTAACCATTGTTCATGTAACTTTGAGTTTCGACAAAACCTGTAGCATTATGGACATAATTTAAATAATATTTCACCTATTTTCTGATATGATCATGCTCTTGAACTGGTAAAGCGATGGCCTGAAATTTAGATACCTATAATGTCTTTCACTCGGTCGGTTTTAAATTGCCTCAAAACTCGAAACTAAAGCTTAACAGAAGCAGTGCTGGTCCTGAATTACGAACTTCTGAGAGAGAGAGTGCATGATTACTTTCCACTAACAGTACATAATTTTCACGTTTGAGTAGTTACTATATTTTCACATTGAACGCGCAATTTTTGGAACTTAATTTATTACATGGACAGGATAATAAATGTTCGTAATCTGTCTAATATAAAGTTATAGAATACTTAAGCATGAAGTAGATGAGCACTCATCTACAGGAAACATTATATACGGTCACAATATTCAGAACATAAGTTGCAAATAATTTTAAAGTTCTAGACACTTGGGAGACTTCATTTAAGTTTCAAAATCGTTATATGTTTAAACATTTTAATCTGCAGGTGATATCTCTCTCAGATGGGAATTTCTGAGAACTCGGACCATTGTTGAAATAGTTTAATGAGTTACAGATCGATGTGAATTTTGATAGCGCATAAAAGAATTCAGGTCTTATCATATAAGACCCTATTCAAGGTGCATTCATTGCATTTATTTAAATGATTGCATTGATAATTTATAAAATGATTTTGAAAAGTAGAAAATCATATGTTTTATTAAAGCACTAAACATATGTTTTGCTTCTTGAGAGGGCTAAGACACACCCTGGGCTGTCCAGCCACTAAGGAAGGAATGAAACGTATGTTTTATTAAAATAACTAAACATAAGTTTTATTAAAGTAACCAAACATATTTTTTATTAATAAAACTTAACAAAATAATATTTTTTTTTGCCTTTACAAAACGTTTGCATGGTGCACTCATGCTTATGTTCACCCTTTGGCAGAGAAAGAAACTAATTAGATTTTAACTACATGCCGAAAAAGGTTGTATAAAAATTATTGATTTAAAAGATAATTTTATTCAAATAATGATTTACCTTACTGTACATAAATTATAAAACAACCTCTACGTAAAGAATATAAGAAATATATTTTCACTATTTTCATTTTAATGTAAATGAAAAGAAATTTTAACGAGAAATCTGAATTGTCTAAACCACCACCAAAATCAATAAACATAATATATATATATATATATATATATATATATATATATATATATATATATATATATATATCTTTATATATATATATATATATATATCTTTATATATATATAAATTAATATATCTAGTAAGATAGCACGATATATTATCCTTAGTACAATAACAAACTATTTGCCTATATAATATATATATATATCTTTATATATATATATATATATATATATATATATATATATATATATATATATATATATATATATATAGTTGCATACTTAAAGCTCTCACCTCTTATAAAATAATAGTGCAAAAAATAAATAAATTTTAAAATTATTCATGTAAAACACTATTTTATTCAATTAATGTTTTACCTTACTTTACTTATATTTGAAAAAAAGTTCTCTATGTAAATAATAATAGCAATATATTTTCTCTTCAATGTAAATGAAAAGAAATATAAACGAAAAGTGTGAACTATCTAAACAATCACCAAAATGAATAAAAATAATATTATTTATCTTAAGACATATAGATAAATGCATGCTTTAAAGCTCTTGCCTCTTAATTTAAAAATGATTGGGTGAAAAGCGGAGATATAATTAGGCCTTACACACTCATAGCACATTCCAATTTCTTTCCGCAAAATCCATTTTTAAAAGGTTTCTACTCAACAGAACAAGCACGCTTACCAAATTTTAGTCTGTAGGTCGGATAAACCAAAAATGGTATTTTTTTTATCAATAGGAATGCATGTGCAGCGTTTTATTTCGCCAGTGTTTCCGAAATGGCCATTTTAATTTCAATCACCGAACATTATTGTCAGAGGTTGTATATATATATATATATATATATCATGTATTGGAGAAATTCTTGGATTGATAGGAGAAATGCAACGTGCAGCCGTTTATCCTATTATATTTTATTTCAATATTCAGTAAAGCAGTTTACACTCCAATCCATGACAAAAACGCGATCTCTTTCAGCGTTGATCAGCAACGAGTGAGTCTTTAGTACACGTGTCTTCTTCTAGTCCGGCCAAAGTAGAAGTCAACGTTCTTATGCGGGAGGTGGGTTGAATTGTCCTGGTAGGAACTTTACCCCAACTGACACTTGAGGGGCTGGTGATTCGTCACAAGTTCCCCCCTTCTCATGGCTCGTACAACAACAGGGACAGGATCTAACGATACAACGATGACTGAAAATTTAGGTATATTGTTTTTTAAAAACTTTTATGAATTACTTTGATAATCGTCATGGTGTGGAGTACCTAATACTATGTTACACAAATACTCAAAATATTTCTGATTAAGTGGTTACAACCGAGAACAACAATATCACAACCATTAATTATTACAGCAATATATGGTTGATATTTACAAAGCATGATAACTTATTTCAAAATAATACAATGGTATACTAATGAAGGTGCTAAACAGATATGAAAATTCTTCATTGAATACCCTGAAAAGTAGATATTTACAAATAATATATAGGTATGAAACACAATTTGTCTCAACTGGAAACAAGGTATATTTTCGCAATTGTAAGTAATTTGTTTAGGACATAAGTATACAATAGCAGAAATTGAGTTTTCATTCATAAATTAACTTTAAATTATCAGGGGAATATAAACATCTTAATTTAGAAATATGGACAATTTGGGAATCTATCATCGCCAAAGAATTTGGTTCGTTAATTTCATAAGTGACTTCTGAACATTGCTTTATTGTTTCATAAGGGCCAGAAAAAGGGGAGCTCAATTTCCTCGTATTAGGATACTGGAACTCTTCATGCACAACAAGATCAACTGGGTTGAATTTTTTTTTCAATACAACGAGCATCATATCTAATCTTATTTTTAATTTGATAATCTATTGTTCTCTGCAAGGCCAATCCACGTGATTCATCAACTGGTTCATAGTAATTATTCTGATCTATAGCTGATTGATATGGCAAGAGAACAAATAGCAAGTATGCTGGTGGGTATTTAGTTATTGAGTGTGGAGTTGAGTTATATTCATTACATTCTTGGTCTAGTAGTTTTGTCCAAGGAATTTTAGTAGATGAAGAAATTACCTTGCATTTAAGTCTAGTAACAAGAGATTGATTGATACGTTCATTTTTACCATTTGTTTGAAGGTGATGAGCTGTAGTTAACAAATGTTTAATATTATAATTTCTAAGGAATTTTTTTTAAATTTGGAAGAAGTAAAGGCACCATTTCTATCAGTTAATAATTTTTCCGGACTTTGGATTTGAAAGACTTGTTTTAAGATATTTGCATAGGTTTCAGAATTTTCATTTTTTGAACGAAAAACCCAAACATATCTTGTTGCATGGTCAGTCACAATGTGAAAATTTTTTTTGTAGAATTATAATAGTTGAAACCTCCAACAGAGTATCCACAGATATAAACTCAAAAGGTTTACTGGTAGGTGGAACTTGTTGCAGTAACCCAAATTTCTTTTGTTTCCGTTTTTTTTGTAAAGCTGACATACCGTGCAATGTTTAACAAATTCACTAATATCAGTTGTAATGTTAGGCCAATAGTATTGAAGTGAAATTAAATTCAACACATTTTTTGAACAACAGGATGACCAAACTGCTCATGAGCTTGATTCAACAATTTTAATCTTAATGAAAATGGAATAACTATTTTAAGTAAATTTTTCTTTTTAATTACTATTACATCTTTGATTTCATGGTATTTAGGTTCACAAAGATTATCATTCTTTTGATGATTTTTAATTTCATTAATGTCAAACAAATGACTTGAATGTTGAAGGTGATGAGCAACCGGATGCCTGGATAACATATCTGCTTCAATGTTAATAGAACCCTTTAAATAATTAATTTCATAATCATACATACTTAGCTTTAATGATCAGCGGAATAATTGACCTCTTAAATTTTTAGCATTTTTAGCCACACAAGAGCTGCATGGTCAGTATGTATGATAAATGTTTGGCCATGTAGGTAGTAGTAAAATTTATCTAAAGCATATCTATTTTTGCAAGGTATTCTAACTCAGTTATAGCATAAATTTTTTCGTAGTCTCTTAAGGTTCTGAATGGTAAACAATTGGGTGTAACACATTTGAGGCATCAGGTTGTTTCAACACAGCTCCAATACCTTTTTATGATGCATCTACAAAACCATGACAAGTTAAGTCAGGCTCATACAAATGTAAAATCGGTTTCGTTATTAAACTTTCTTTTAGTTTCTCAAATGCATTTTGGCATTCATCAGTCCGATTAAATTTCGCATCTTTTTTAACTAACATATTTAATGGATATCTAAGGTAAACATATTCTGGAATAAAAACTTATGATACACATTTACTGAACCCAAGAACTTTTGAAATTCTTTTACATTATTTGGTGGTTTCAACTTTTTGATAATGTCGGTATTAGTATTATTTGGAATAACTTTACCCTCTTCTATTTCATATCCCAGAAAGGTAATTTTAGTTTCGGCAAAGACACATTTAGATAGTTCAATTTAATATTTTCTTTTTTGGTAAATGTCAAAAATTGTCTTCAGATGTTTCCAATGTTCTTTTTATGACGAAGAAAAGACTATGATATCGTCGAAATAATTGCAAGCAAAATCGATTTTATACTTAGTTAATATTCTTTGAATTAATTTATTAAAATTGCAGGGGCTGCCTTAATTCCAAATGGTAATCTGTACCATTCATATAAGCCAAAGTTAGTGCAGAAAGTGAGTTTCTCAGTATCCTTTGGGTGAATGGGTGGGTCTAAAGTTGAAAAAAATTTTGCTCGAGCCAACTTGTCTAACAAACTATCCATAATAGGCAATGGTTCAGAATCCGCTTTACATAAAGCATTTAATTTTCTGAAGTCTATACAAAGCCTTACTTTCATCGCGTTTAAAAGCTAAAGTTACTGCGGCTGAATAGGGACTATTTCTTTATTTAATTAACCCAGCTTGCAATAATTTCTCAACTTGACCCTTATATTCTTTTTCCTGAATAGGAGAAGTACGATAAGGTCTGATATGAACTGGTAAGTCAGATTTGAGTATAAATCTTTGAGGTTCAACTCTCAAATGACTTACATCATACTTGTCTTTAGAAAAAAATGAATCATAATGGGAAAGTATTTCTCTTAACTCACACCTATTCTCTATGACGATCTGCGGTAGAACATTTTGAACCTCAGAGATCTGAAAATGAGGAGGAGTTACATGTGCTTCTTCTTTTATATGTAAAGAATCTGAAATTTAAGGGTGCTTGCAGGATTTAAGTGACATTATAGACAAACAATCCCTTTTTTAACTATTAGATCTACAAATTTGAAACTTCGTAAGCATGTTCATTTCATAGATCCCCTATAGCAGTTGTTTTACAAAAGTAGACCCCAAGAGTGTTGCGAAGTGTTAAGGGGCGTTAAACATAAATATAATCCCATTTATTAACTATTAAATTTATCAACATTAAATTGGGTAGGCATATTACTTTTGAAGAGTAGAGATCTGCTACAAAAGATATTCTTCAAAAATTGACACCCAATTGACTATTTTACGTAACATCTTATAATTGATATTTGCTGAAAAGTTCATTTAATTCTGATGATTCTTTCACGGCGTTGCATTTTTTTTACAAACCACAGTATATATATATATATATATATATATATATATATAAATGTTGTGTTGGTTTGTGTATGCGCGCATAACTCAAAAAGTTCTGCATGGATTAATCTGAAATATTGACACAATGTTGCATTTGCCTCTGGTCAGGATGTTATGTACTTTTTATTTCGAAATTCTCTCTAAATTTTTTAAAATTTAATTTTTAAGTGATTTTTTGGTGTTATGACGTCATCGTCATGATTCACTCTGAATGCGAAAATTTAAACTTTACGTTTAGATGTTTCAAAATTATTGTATAACTCTTCTATGGTTATGTTTATGCGTTGTCATATTTATCTATTTATTGTCCTTTGATACGTAATTGGGATTATTTTTCGAATAAATCTTTTTTAAAAAATTATTCTTTCAACAACTCAAATTTTGTTTTGTAGGTTTGGCAACAGTTGAATAGCATTATCGCGGGATGTTTACGACTTTGATTAAATTCTACATCGTGTTTTTTCTGTAATTTTAAGCTAAATTTATTTCTCTTTATTAAGCGAAAATGAAAGTAACATAATTGACTTCTGTACTTGATTTTCTTCTAAATAGTTGCCGTTTACCTGAAATAAACAGACGTAGCCAAATGCCGCGATATAACTTTCAATGTTTGGAAACAATATTTTTTCCCACTTGGAGATATTTTAATGTGACGAAATTAATCGACGGAGTTTTTAGAGTGTAGGAATGTTTTTTTTTCTTTTTTAGACAATATTTTAAACTTCATTTGATTCTTACGTATTACCGCAACAATCGCCAACTTTAATGATAACTCGCAAAGTTGGCCATTCCATTTTCGCAGATGTTGTACGCGCGGAATTGGCAATCGTGTATCGTTTTATACAATATCGCTAATAGGTTGCGATAATACGTAAGTACCTTTCATTTGATGTTAGTATTGAAATACAAATGTTAAAACTAAGATTTTCTGATTTTGAGTCATCAAAATATTGCACCTTATTTTGTTTTTCATTGCTTTATAAGATTATCACCTTCTTAAACAGATACCATTAGTAATTTGTTAAAAAAATACTGGAATTATTATGGTTTGTTTTTGTCAGGGACGTAGAGCTATCGCTGTATCAATGATGCAGGAGCCCCAACGAATGTTATTACAAATGCACTTACATGGTGCTCATATCTGAAAAAGGGCCACAAAGGAATTCGGATACAAGGCTCACTCAGAGCTGTTTTGTAATTTAATATGTTTTTCTTTAAACCTTCACTTTAACTGCAGTCAATCGGCTTGAGTACATAAAATTGTATTGCAGAAACTCGAACTTAGGTCATCATACTGGCCAAGCAAACGCAGTGCGAGGGATAAATGCTGATCAAATTAGAGTAGCATCAGTGAATGAGCAAAACAGGCAGAGGGCTCAAATAAATGTTAAAGAAGCAGGTTGTCATAAGATTGTAATTATTTTTTCAAATTTTACTTTCGCGTTGATAATGATAGTTCAGCTCTTTTTATGTCAATTACTATTCGTATTGTATATCATTTTTCAATTTATTTTTAAGCACAGAATATTTACTTTGGATAATTTTTATATATAAAATACTAAATTTAATTCTGTACACTATGTATGTGTTTAGTGAGTATAAATCGATTAAAATCTTCCACCTACCGTAAAATCCGGCTTATAACGCGCACTTTGAACACAAAAAATAACATCGAAATTTACAGGTGTGAGTTATACGCTGGGTATAAAAATGAGGGCTTTAAAAATTAAAAAATAAATGAGCATACAAAAGTTAAAACTTCTAAATATTTTGAAATACTATTTATTTAAAAGACATGACATTCTTATTGAACTTAAAAGATGGTAGTTCTAAAAGTATACTATTTTTGCAATTGCTTAGATAAACACCTTGAATAAATCGCTTCTAAACATAACAGCATTGCATTTGTACATTTCAGGTTTCTTCGTAACAAAGGGGTGCACATTATATAGCGAATATACCTAAAATTTAAAAATTGCAGCTTTAAAGTATGGGTGTGCGTTATATGCCGGACTTTACAGTATTTTATCTTTCTCCAATGAATCTAAATTAAATTAATGTATAATTTTTTATGGTACTTATATTTTTTCTTTAGTCGGCCATTTACCTAAAATCAAAAGACATCGCCAAATACTGCATAATGCATTTACTAAGGGAAGAACGTTCTATGCCTGTTTGTGCACAATAATAATACTTTTTTGCACTTGGTAGTGAATTTTTCCACGAAATAGTTATTGTAGTTTTTAATAGTTGGGGCAATAACATTAGACTCACGAAATACCTATTTTGTGTAATTTCAAAATTTTATTTGGTGTTACTGTGAAATATAAATGGAAAAATTAAGCTTTTCTGATGTATATTTTGTGTTTGTTTTGATGTATATGTTTTATCGCAACCATATTGGCAACATTAGCACTTAATTACCAATTCACCACGTATGATGCGAACAAAATCGGGGTTGATAAAGTCGCAACAGTATCCAAGAACCTTGTTTGCAACCTTTTTTTGGTTATTTTATCAAATTGATAATTTGTTGTTTATAATTGGTTTTTGATAGCTTTTTATCATTTAAATTTGTTATAGCTAGATAGCTGTACCCAATCATGTTTTCCTGTGGCTCAGTCTGGTTAAAAAGAAAGAAAAGAGAAAGCACACATTTCTAATATCTTTAACTGCTTGCACTTGAGGTATGATTTTTTTTATAAAAAAATGTGCAAATATACATTAACAAAACTTTTCTAAACAGATTTATTTCATTTGTAATTTGTTAACAGAATACTCCCAAGTTATTATAGGTTTTTTTTTTTGTCATGGTATGAATCTAAATTTATTTGCATTGTCTCCATAGAAGAGGTGCCAAGTTTGAAAACAAATTAAATGACTCTTCTTGAGGTGAAAGGGTTAATTTTACAATGCTTATGAGTAGACATTTTGTGTTGCTTCATTGTCTGTATATATACAGAAATTGTCTGCTGTGCCTGCTTTAGAGCATTAGTTGCCATTTTTCAACACTTCATGAACCACTTAATGTAAAACATTATAATTAGCATTTCACTAATAGGATTGACCTCTATGTGGTGGAGCCCTATAGCTATATTTACGTCTTTATTTAATCTTCTATGCCCTGAAAATAAGCGGTAAAATCCTAGGAGAGCCCACACCCTTGGCGATAAACCAAAAAAGGCGCCAAGCCAGAACAAGATGATGCCAAGCGAAAGCAACAATGGTGGCAAGGAAATATAGCGGGATAAGGTGGATGCATAATGAAAATATATGTAAGCAATACAGAAATTAAACATTTGAGATAAAAAATATAAAAACAGCACTTTTTTTCTTACTGCTGATCTTTTCCGAGTGGAGGGACAGCGTAACAACAGATTTTAAAAAAGTCTTAAAGGTCTCATTGCTAAGCGAATGATCGTGTGAACGCTGCCGTATTTATTCTGCGAGGTAATGGTCAAACATACATTCGGCGTGGCTGGCACGATTTCGAAGAAAGCGTTTTATTGCCGACCATGTTACATCATGCTGATCATTACATTTAGGACATTCATAACTCGAAGCAATCAATCCTTCCTTCATACACCATTCAATCAATTCCTTCTTACCTTTCGCATCCAACAAATTAAAAAATTCTAAAGTAGATTCCCTCACACACGCAACCAGCCCGGAGACCAACAACAAAATGAAATTCGAAATGCGCGCCCACAAAATACGAAAATGCTAGAAAAGTTAGGGTTGTCGTATGTAGTGTTTAAAAGTAGGGTTACCAAGAGGACGCAATTATCGCCACCCAAAGTAATTCGCACCAAGGGTGTGAGCTCTTCTAGGAGTGAACCAAATAAGCTTCATGAAAAGCAACAATCAACAAACTAAAGTGTTATGTCTACAATTTTCCAAAAAATGGTTGAGGTTACCAAAAATCGCTAACCTCAGGAATTATGTTTTTTTTTGTTTAGTTATTTCAGTAACTAAAAGCTTTTAGTAAAGAATAATTCGTGTTCCGTAATATGTTGTTTTGTTGTTCATCTTTTTTTTAAACTGAATCTTTATAAAAGTAAAAATAATTTCCCAATTTTTCTGCCTACCATCGAAAATTTTTCACGCATCACCAATTGGTGACTGCTGCTCTGTAACACACATCAGTAATTATGTATTAGCATCACTGTAAAAAAATTGGTGTCATGTATATCGAACCTTAATATCTAAACAATAAAGATTTTAACATTTTTTTTTTATGAAAAAAGAAATGGAGGGAAAATGTTGCGATTTGCATGGCGGTAATTTGGCTGTGGTGATGCTAATATTTAAGTACACAGATTACAAATAATTGTCCATGTGAAAAGCTGTCTATGTCTAGATATAAGCCACTCTGTTTTAAAGATAGGCCCTTAACTTTGTTAATAACAATTGCTAATACTAATCGAATTGTGAATTGCAAAAATACTCCCAACATTATCAAATCTTTGACGTAGTTTTCTGCTGCAAAATCCGTGTTTATATTGGGATTTTCCTGGCGTATTCGATTAAAAATACTTTCAGCCTCTCATTCAGTTGAATTTCAGCTGTGTCAATTGATGCACGTTTAAAGTTAAATATTTCATTAGCATTTTTATTTTTTCCTTTTCTTTTTGTTTCTGATTTTTCTTTTCTTTTTCATGTTTTGAAATTTTATATGTTTTTGTTTTAATTTTCTTTTCTTTTTCAGTGTAGTTTTAAGTTTTTTAGAAATTTTATATGCTTTGTTTGAATTTTTTTTCTTTTTAAGTGCAGTCAATTGGCTTCACTAGATAAAAATAATGCCTTGTGGGAAATCAAAATTAGGTTGTCATACTTGCAAGGCAAAAGTACTACAATGAGTGTAATTGCACATCAAACTGAGAAAGAATGGATATGTGCAAATGAAAAAAGCAGACAAAAAATGTCACAAACACAGGCTGAGAGCGCAGCAAAGCAACATGTAGCCAGACTTGAGGAAGCACATTTGCGAGCACATCATTCGTGTTTTACAACATCAGAAAGATGTTAACCAAAAACAGCACATCTGCATCAAACATGACTTTGTGTTGAGCAATCACACGATAACACTCAACTTGCATTCCGGTCAACCCAGTGGAAGGTTCTAGGTTCAGGCAGCATGTTCTCATTTACACAATGATGGAAGTGTATCCTTATTGCAATGTTCTGGAATTTAAGGGAGAAACCAAATGAATGTTTTGTACCACTGAAAAAATTAAACTGCCTCAACTCAGAGAACAGAGCCATTACAAATTTTGCTTGCTAGATATACTGCGGAATCAAAACATTTCCTATATGACATCAGGAAATACAATTCATTTTTCCAAGTGACGTTGTTTGGATAAATGTGCATTTGTGAACACACGTCTGATTTGATAAAAATATCCATAAGCATTGTAAAACTAACCCAATTCTCTCAATGAATCCAGAGTGGAGCCCTTTAAAATTTTTCTTCAAACTTGAGGTCGCCACTTTAAAGACAATGTAAATAAATTTAGGTTCATAACATGGCATAAGGACAAAAATAAGCTGCAATGATGTCAAGCATTTGGTTAACAAATTATAAATATCAGTTTAGGAAAGTTTTTTGTACATATATTTATACATTTTTTTTTATAAAAGATCAAACGTGCAATGCAAATTATTTAACATACTGTAAATATTTCATTTCTGTTAAACAAGACTAAACCACAGCAATGCGTGGCAGGGTACAGCTAGTATATATACACTCTGTCACAAAAAAATATATGCACCCAGAAGAAATCAAGCTACAATCACAAAACTCGGCAAGAATGTAGTCTGGTAAGAGATATGCAAATGATTAAAATTTCGAAGCCAATGAGACAAGGCTAAGTGTGCTATGCGCATATTAGTTGCGCAACTGGGAGAGTTTAAAAGCATGAGTACGAGCGCCGTACGGCTATCCAAACGAATCTGATGACTTTGATAGACGATATTGAGACTTAGGATGCCTCTAAGACGTAACCGGCGGCAGTACGAGCAGCTGACGAACTTTGATAGGGGCCGTATAATAAGCCTCAGAGAAGCAGGTTGGTCGAATAGACGTATCGGCCGCTACCTCGGTCGGAGCGATATGGTAGTTGCTCGGTGTTGGCAACAGTGGATCACAGAAGGTAGAGTGTACCGTCGCGGAGGGTCAGGACGTCCCAGGAACACAAATGATCGCGAGGATCGTGCAATCAGAAGAGTGGCCACTTCGGCACCAACAACGTCGCTAGCATCGATTCAACGCCACTTACCTCCTTCCAGACATCCAGTGCCATCAAGAGAAACCATAAGGAGACGACTGACCGAAGTTGGCTTGAGGAGCCGACGTCCGCTAAGACGCTTACCACTGACCCCACATCATAGGCAGTGTCGACTGGATTTTTGCCGACCTCGGGCAACTTGGAGTGTGACCGACTGGAGACGTGTCGTCTTCAGTGATGAATCCCGATTCAGTCTCAGTGCTGATGACCACCGCACACGTGTCTGGAGGCGCAGCGGCCAGCGGTCCGATCCGGCATTTATTGTCGAGCGGCATACAGCAATTTCACAAGGTGTGACAGTGTGGGGAGCAATTTCTTGGGACACACGATCATCTTTAGTGGTCCTTCAAGGCACTTTGACAGCTCGCAGATACGTGGACGATATTTTAACGCCGATTGTGCTACCTATGCTATCAAGTCGCCCAGGTGCCATTTATCAACAAGATAATGCTCGTCCACATACTGCGCGACTCTCCCAACAATGTCTTCAAGGATATGACGTCTTACCATGGCCTGCCAGGTCACCAGATCTTTCGCCAATAGAGCATGTCTGCGACGCGCTGGGAAGGCAACTGCAGCCGTCCCGAGATACAGGAGAATTAACTGCGCAGATGCAAAGACTATGGCAGGATCTTCCACAGGGGGTCATAAGTGATCTAATTAAATCGATGCCACGCCGAATTTCGGCTTGTATAGCTGCCAGAGGTGGCTTTACTACTTACTGATTTTTAACCTTTTGCAAGCTGTAACCGCTTAATAAAATGATATTTTGTTCTGAATTTTTAATCATTTGTTTATTTGCATATACACTACATGCATACCAAATTTCGTGAATGTAGCTCAATTTCTTCTGGGTGCATATATTTTTTTGCGACAGAGTGTATATATAAATGTTGCGTTGGCTTGTGTATGCTCGCATAACTCAAAAATTTCTCCATGGATTAATCTCAAATATTGACACAACATTGCATTTGACTCCGGTCAGGATCTTATGTACTTTTTATTTCTAAATTCTCTCTAATTTTTTTTAAATTTAATTTTTAAGTGATTTTCTGGTGTCATGACGTCATACGATGTCATGATTCGCTCTGAATGCGAAAATTTAAACTTTACGCTTATATTTTTCCAAATTATTGTATAGCTCTTCTATGGTTATGTTTATGCGTTGTCATGTTTATCTATTTATTGTCCTTTGATACGTAATTGGGATTATTTTTCGAATAAATCATTTTTTAGCAATTATTCTTTCAAGAACTCAAATTTTGTTTTGTAGGTTTGGCAACAGTCGGATAGCATTATCGCGGGATGTTTACGACTTTGATTAAATTCTACATCGTGTTTTTTCTGTAATTTTAAGCTAAATTTATTTCTCTTTATTAAACGAAAATAAAACTAACATAATTGACTTCTGAACGCTACCTATTTTTCTACCAAATAGTGTCCATCAACCATTTACCTGAAATAAACAGACGTAGCTAAATGCCACGATATAACACATTCAATGTTTGGAAACAATATTTTTTTCCCACTTGGAGATATTTTAATTTGACGAAATGAATCGGAGGAGTTTTTATTAAGAATGTTTTTTTTTTATTTTTTTAGACAACTTTTTAAACTTCATTTGATTCTTACGTATTATCGCAGCAATCGCCAACTTCAATGATAACTTTCAAAGCTGGCCATTCCATTTTCGCAGATGTTGTAGGCGGCATTGGCAATCGTGCTTCGTTTTATACAATATCGCTAATAGGTTGCGATAATACTTAAGAACATTTCATTTGATGTTAGTATTGAAATACAAATGTTAAAACTAAGATTTTCTGATTTTGAGTCATCAAAATATTGCACCTTATTTTGTTTTCATTGCTTTATAAGATTATAATCATCTTAAACAGATTCCATTAGTAATTTGTTAAAAAAAATACTTGAAGTTATTAAGGTTTGCTTTTTTCAGGGACGTAGAGCTACCGCTGTATCAATGATGCAGGAGCCCCAACTAACCAAATGTTATTACAATTCCACTTACATGGTGCTCATATCTGAAAAAGGGCCACAGAGGAATTCGGATACAAGGCCAACTCAGAGCTGTTTTTTAATTTCATATGTGTTTTTGTTTAAACCTTCACTTTAACTGCAGTCAATCGGCATGAGTACATAAAATTGTATTGCAGAAACTAGAACTTAGGTCATCATACTGGCCAAGCAACGCAGTGCGAGGGATAAATGCTGTGGTCAAATGATCAAATTAGAGTAGACATCAGTGAATGAGCAAAACAGACAGAGGGCTCAAATACATGTTGAGGAAGCAGGTGGTCATAAGATTGTAATTATTTTTTTCAAATTATACTTTCATGTTGATAGCTCTCTTTATGTCAATTACTGTTAGTATTGTATATCATTTTTCAATTTATTTTTAAGCTTAGAATAATTACTTTGGATAATTTTTATATATAAAATACTAAATTTAATTCTGTACACTGTGTATGTGTTTAGCGAGTAGCATACCAATTAAAATATCCCACCTACCGTAAAATCCAGTGTATAACACGCACTTTGAAAACAAAAAAATAAGATCGAAATTTACAGGTGTGAGTTATATGCTGGGTATAAAAATGAGGGCTTTAAAAATTAAAAAATAAATGAGCATAAAAAAGTTAAAACTTCTAAATATTTTGAAATACTATTTATTTAAAAGACATGACATTCTTATTGAACTTAAAAGATGGTAGGTCTAAAAGTATACTATTTTTGCAATTGCTTAGATAAACACCTTGAATAAATTGCTTTTAAACATAACAGCATTGCATTTGTACATTTCAGGTTTCTTCGTAAAAAGGGGTGCACATTATATAGCGAATATACCTAAAATTTAAAAATTGCAGCTTGAAAGTATAGGTGCGAGTTATACGACGGACTTTACGGTATTTTATCTTTCTCCAATGAATCTAAATTAAATTAATATATAATTTTTTTTATGATACTTATATTTTTTCTTTAGTCGGCCATTTACCAAAAATCAAAAGACATTGCCAAATATTGCAATATGCATTCAATAAGGGAAGAACATTCTATGCCTGTTTGTGCACAATAATAATACTTTCTTGCACTTCGTAGTGAATTTTTCCACGAAATAGTTATTGTAGTTTTTAATAGTTGGGGCAGTAACATTAGACTCACAAAATATCTATTTTGTGTAATTTCAAAATTTTATTAGGTGTTACTGTGAAATATAAATGCGAAAATTAAGATCTTCTGATGTACATTTAGTGTTTGTTTTGATATTTATGTATTATCGCAACCATATTGGCAACATTAGCACTTAAGGGGTCACATACCTTTTAAAAAGTTGAAAATGGTTAAAAATAGTGAGCTCTTTAAAGCTCTATAATTTTTTTATTATTGTTTCCTGGAATGTAAATTTTGGAGGAATAAACAAATAGATATTACTTTACTTAAAACATAACCAACAAACACAGTGCTAATTAGGATAAATTTTTAATTAGATAATTACAAAAAGAAATTTTTGTTTTCTTTTCGCAAGTGATATGCATTACGCGCAGCTTTATTAAAAAAGTTACCAATATTTTTTGATGAAATTTTTGCTCAGTGTTGGAAATTGTGTTATCTTTAAAATGACGAAGCATGAAAAACTGATTTAAAACTTTTAGTAAACTATAACAATTTAAAATTTAACTATAAAATTTTAAAAACAATTTTGCTATTTTATATTTGTAATTTTTAATTTTTTGATTAAAAATTCAAACTGATTCGTTATTTTAAGTGCAGATATGATCAGAATCTACAGTAAAAATTTTATCATTTTCCATGGCACGGTTTTGAAAATATCATGCGCGTAATGAGTAAAAATGACGTTCTGAGAAAATTGACATCAAACGTAAAATTTACCACAGTTTTATATATATATTATTCTGGTTACTCAAACAACAACTAAATTTAAATTAGAACTAATGTGAAGTTTTTTTAGTCAATAAACTTCAATTTATTAAAATTATTATAACTAAAAACATATATTATACCAAAGCAGTACAAGCATCGAAACGATATCAAAAGCTACAAAATAATCAAAATGCAACGAAGTGATTCATTTCTCCAAAATAAAGTTAAAAATTTATAAATATTACTTAAAAACAATCAATACCTTAATTAACAACTACTTATTATAAATATTATATAATTTGTGATATGAATGCAGTGTATTACTGTGATTCTAAAATGCTAAAATTCGCCACATGCATATGATGTTCCCTCTTTTTGAGTTAATTTGTTACAAGTAGTTTTAAATTGCATTCTTTTAGCCTGTCGTACTTCTTTTGTGCGGAGATTAAAATGTACTTCTGCAGTCTGAATTTTTTTATATCTACAAGTGTAACAAATTTATGTGCAAATTGACCAACAGTCAGACCAAGCGATTGCATAATTTTTAGTCTGCCTTGATTGCCATCAGTAAAAATGACAATTGCCTCATTTGTAGATATATCAACAATCTTTCTACCACAACCTAAAGTTTTTGGGCATAATTTCCATATTAATGAGTTAATGGATTCATTATTATTTTGGGTTTTACCCCCTAGACATTTTTGTAGAAGTTTAGGTTGTGATAGATCATTAAACACAGGTTTTATGGCATGCATTACTGCCACTGGCAATTTGTTACTGTGTCTAAAAGTTTCCACATTTCCCTCTACTACTTGATTTTGATATTTACACCAAGAATTAGGACCTACGGGACAAAAACTGTGCAATGGTTCTTCGTCGCTTGAACGTATATGGAAATATACAGCCCAAACAGCTTTTCGCATATCTGACAGGCATGTTTTACTTTGTCGGATTGCATTTCCATAGTACGTTGTAATTAAGTCGATCATTCTGTCGGTCAACCTTCCCTTTCCCCAATCGACTTCCCATCACTGAGTTTGGAGCTCATTTGTTTTTAAATTTCGTAAACGAGTTCCCATTCTTTTTGAACATGTCCAACACATTCAATTTTTGAAACTGAGATATCTTCTCCATACGGATTGGATGCAGTAATAGATGAGAAAGTTTTGGAATCGCCATCCCCGATGTAAGATGTATATCTCACAGAACGATGACTTAATGAACGCTGAAATATACGGACCATTCCCACAGTCTCCATCATGCCAGCTGAACCATTGTGGTTCTTCAAACATTCTTTAACGTGAAGAATTTTCCACTTTTTGTAAGCAGGTGACCCCTTTCTTCGTTTCCAAGAATCACATTCTTTACAGAAAGAAGACATCACTTCCGCATCAATACACTTTCCTGTTTTGTCTCCTATAACAGCACACACACCAACACGAGAAGAATAGCCACGGGTTTTCCATGTTCCATCTCCACTAATTATTATATCGGAAGAATTTGTCAAAGTTACCTCTTCCAAAGCTGCACTTTGCATTGAAGCTTCTGCGACTTCTTTACTATACAATTGTAGTTTGTTTATAATGTTATTATAGGATTTTTCAGCAACTGGAGGAGGAAAGTCCATGACACCACAGAAAGTTGTCATTGCTGCATGACCCTGTCCAATTGTCCTCATTGCGTATACAAAACGTCTGTTTATTTCTGGAATATATTTTTCTTTTACCCAGCATTTTTGAATTTCTAAACGAACACAAGTCTTTACAGTTCTTGCATTCAATCGAAAAAACACTATACAAACCTCTAACACAATTTTCTGAAAGTTTAATATCACCACCACATTTTTTGCAAGAAGAAAGTTTTGAATGTTTGTAAACATGATAGTTTTATCAAACACTCTATAGCCATCAAAACAGTCATCATGTTCAATAAAAGATGAATCAACATCTTGCAGCCGAATCTTTTTTCCAGATGCACTGTTGTTTAGTGATTCATCCACACTTTGCATCTCGTATGCATATTACCAGTAAACTTCCTTTTCTTAGAACGTTTACCAGATGGTCTTTTAGCAGATTCAGTCGAATTCATCCTTCAAAAGTTTATAAAAAAATAATACTTTTCCTAAAACTTATTTTAGAATAAGATACGGTATGAAAATCAAAAGCGAGCGAGTATAAATTCAAGATTCACTTTATCAAAACAAAGTAGAAGTAGAAGTTTATAAAGTTAGTAGAAGTTGTAGTTAATATTCAGAACAACAATAATAATATTTGAGGCTTAGATTCAAGCATTTAATAATAATTAGAATGAAATTATTAGAAACAGAGAAACGCAGCTGTCACCAGCGACATGACAGCTGTCACCCTGGAGCCAAAATGTAAACAATATGTAAATCGCCTTTTCTACTCTTTTTATTTTCTTAATAACGTCCGTTCTATTGGGAATACCTGCATGCGGTTTCTTTTAAAACACTCAGAAAGGTTTACTCTAAAAAATAAAATAATAATAAAATAATCGATTTTCAGGAAATTTTAAAAGGTATATGACCTCTTAATTGCCAATTCACCGTGTATGATGCGAAGAAAATCGGAGTTGATATAGTTGCAACAGTACCCAAGTACCTTTGTTTGCAACTTTTTTGGTGATTTTATCAAAATGATAATTTGTTGTTAATAATTGGTTTTTGATAGCTTTTTTATCATTTAAGTTTGTTATAGCTAGCTGTACCCAATCATGTTTTCCTGTGGCTCAGTCTGGTTAAAAAGAAAGAAAAGAGAAAGCACACATTTCTAATATCTTTAACTGCTTGCACTTGAGGTATGATATTTATTATAAAAAAAATGTGGAAATATACATTGACAAAGCTTTTCTAAACAGATTTCATTTGTAATTTGTTAACAGAATACTCCTAAGTTATTATGATTTTTTTGTCATGTTATGAATCTAAAATTATTTGCATTGTCTCCATAGAAGAAGTACCAAGTTTGAAAACAAATTTAAAATGACTTTTCTTGAGGTGAAAGGGTTAGTTTTACAATGCTTATGAATAGACATTTTGTGTTGCTTCATTGTCTGTATCTATACAGAAATTGTTTGATGTACCTACTTTAGAGCAGTAGTTGCCATTTTTCAACACTTCATGAACCACTTAATGTATAACTTTATAATTAGCGTTTCACTAATACGATTGATTTCTATGTGGAGAAGCACTATAGCTATATTTACGTCTATATTTAATCTGCTATGTCCTGAAAATAAGCTTCATGAAAAGCAACAATCAACAGACTTAAGTGCTTTGCCTACAATTTTCTAAAAAATGGTTGAGGTTACCAAAAATCGCTAACCTCAGGAATTTTGTTTTTTTGTTTAGTTATTTCGTTAACTAAAAGCTTTTAGTAAAAAATAATTCGTGTTCCGTAATATGTTATTTTGTTGTTCCTCTTTTTTTAAACTGAATCTTCATAAAAGTATAAATAATTTCCCAATTTTTCTGCATACCATCGAAAATTTTTCACGCATCACCAATTGGTGACTGCTGCTCTGTAACACACATCAGTAATTATGTATTGCATCACTGTAACAAAATTGGTGTTATGTGTATCGTACCTTAAGGAGACTTGGTACCCTTTCAACAAATTTCTTTATTTACGTATTTAAAAATTATATTTTAGTTATTTATACAATGTTTCTATTCAAGAAATTGATACCAGATGAAAATTTTTAAATATTATTCACACAATTTTAAAAATTTAATTTTTATGAAGAAAATTGGGAAAATTTTAAAATATTACCCCTTTTGTAAAAATTAATTTTTTGACCAGAAATTTTTTTATGATGTTCTTATGGATATTCTAAACAACTTTAGGGATTGATTTTAGAATAACTTCATTCGTTTTCGAGAAAAAAAATAAAGTGTTGATATACAGGCTAAAAATCAACGAAAAAAACAACATGTCTTGCATTTTATTTATTTTTTCAAAGTATTCAGTTTATAGTAAAACGGATCCCTAATTTTATTACATGCTTTTTTTTTAACACGCAGGAAAAAAATAGAAATTATTCGTAAATAATTGTCGAAGGAGTAGCATTTTGAATGCACTAAGGTTTCGAAAAACAGATACTGAGAAGAACCAGTTTAAAGTTTATAATTCTGAAAAAATAATTATTATAAGCTTAATTAAACTTAAAATACGACTTTAAGATATTAGTTACACGTTTTTATTCAAAATAATTGCATTTTTATATTTTTTCAACCCACACATTTTTATAAATGATCAACTTTTAGAGAGTACTAACTGCACAAGAAAATTCAAGAAAAACGTTAAAAAAAATTTTTTTTGTCACGACAGAAATTTTAGCTGTTTTTCTTCTTATAATATTAAAGTCTTACATTTGTATGAAAAATATATCAGGAATAAGAACTGAAATTATAAAAATTTTAATATAAAATGCCTTAATTTAAAAATTTTACATGCACACATTTCACAAAGAAAGAAAAATGATTGTATGCATTGCCTCGGAAATATTCTGCTTTATATATTGCACATTCTTTTTTTAATGTTATTATTTCTCTTTATAAATTGGATTTTTTTTATCAAAACGCTTTTTTTTAGCTATTTTTTCTAAAAAGGGGGTGTGGCTGAATCGCCTAATTTGTTTTCAAATGAAGTTTTAGTCAACTTCTAACTTTCCGACATGCACGAGTGATATATCAATCGAAAGATAATAATGCAAAGAATAAGATTAAACGAAAATAAAAAAAACGATAGGTTTGTGATTTTAGGGGTACCAAGTCTTCTTAATATCTAAACAATAACGATTCTAACATTTTTTTTTATGAAAAAAGAAATGGAGGGAAAATGTTGCGATTTGCATGGCGGTAATTTGGCTGCGGTGATGCTAATATTTAAGTTCACAGATAACAAATAATTGTCCATGTGAAAAGCTGTCTGTGTCTAGATATAAGTCACTCTGTTTTAAAGAGAGGCCCTTAACTTTGTTGATAACAATTGCTAATACTAATCGAATTGTGAATTGCAAAAATACTCCCATCATTATCAAATCTTTGACGTAGTTTTCTGCTATAAAATCCGTGTTTATATTGGGATTTTCCTGGCGTATTCGATTAAAAATACCTTCAGCCTCTCATTGCGTTGAATTACAGCTGTGTCAATTGATGCACGTTTAAAGTTAAATATTTCGTTAGCATTTTTATTTGTTTCCTTTTCTTTTTGTTTCTGATTTTTTTTTCTTTTTCATGTTTTGAAATTTTATATGTTTTTGTTTTAATTTTCTTTTCTTTTTAAGTGTAGTTTTAAGTTTTTTAGAAATTTTGTATGCTTTGATTTTTTTTCTTTTTAAGTGCAGTTAATTGGCTTCACTAGATAAAAATAATGCCTTGTGGGAAATCAAACTTAGGTTGTCATACTTGCAAGGCAAAACTACTACAATGAGTGTAATTGCACATCAAACTGAGAAAGAATGGATATCAGCAAATGAGAAAAGCAGACAAAGAAGGTCACAAACACAGGCTGAGAGCGCAGCAAAGCAACGTGTAGCCAGACTTGAGGAAGCACATTTGCGAGCACATCATTCGTGTTTTACAACATCAGAAAGATGTTAACCAGAAACAGCACATCTGCATCAAACATGACTTTGTGTTGAGCAATCACACGATAACACTAAACTTGCATTCCGGTCCAACCCAGTGGAAGATTCTAGGTTCAGGCAACATGTTCTTATTTACACAATGAGGGAAGTGTATCCTTATTGCAATGTTCTGTAATTTAAGGGAGAAACCAAATGCATGTTTTGAATAACTGAAAAAATTAAACTGCCTCAACTCAGACAACAGATCGATTACAAATTTTGCTTGATAGATATACTGCAGAATCGAAACATTTCCTATATAACACAGGAAATACAATTCATGTTTCCAAGTGACATTGTTTGGATAAATATGCATTTGAGAACACACCTCTGATTTAGTAAAAATATCCATAAGCATTGTAAAACTAACACAATTCCCTCAAATAATCCAGAGTGGAACCATTTAAAATTTATCTTCAAACTTGAGGTCGCCACTTTAAAGACAATGTAAATAAATTTAGGTTCATAACATGACATAAGGACAAAAATAAGCTGTAATGATGTCAAGCATTTGGTTAACAAATTATAAATATCAGTTTAGGAAAGTTTGTCGTATATATATTTATACATTTTTTTTATAAAAATCATACCTGCAATGCAAATTATTTAACATACTGAAAATATGTCCTTTCTGTTTAACAAGACTTTGCCACAGCAACGCGTGACAGGGTGCATCTAGTATATATATATATATATATATATATATATATATATATATATATATATATATATATATATATATATATATATATATATATATATATATATACTGCTGGACAATTGCTAAGGACAGATCACAAATTGCTATGTAGCATAACATTAAGCGAGACATGAGGCCTAGTAGGATAAAATATAGTTGCCACACTGTTCAGACTTTAGAATAAAGAATATTTATAGTTCTGGAAAGTACAAAATCTGTGAAACATCTGAAAGAAAAAAATGTTATTTGATCTGCGTAAGGAGAAATGGAACAATGCACCTAAAAGTTAGCAGGCACCTTAAAGAAAGGTATCAGTACGGGATATGTAAACCTTGGAGTGTGATGTAACATTCCACACGTCGTACCATACTTTGCACAACATTATCCAGCAGCTGTTGAGGCAATTTATCCCATTCCTCTGTGAGTGCACGGATGAGGGTGTTCTCTTTGTCGGAGGATAGTTTCGACCAGCAACTTGCCTCTTCAAAGCATCCCACACATTTTCAATGGGATTTAGATCTGGAGAACGCTTTGGCTATACGAGACGTTGAATACCCTCGCTGTCTAGACAATCCTGAACAGCGAGTGTTCGATGGCATGTTGCGTTGTCGTCCATAAAAACAATTTATCACCGACCGCAGCACGGAAAAGACGAACATGAGGAAGTAGAACTTCATCAATGTATCGTTGGCCCGTCATAGTCCCATTCGCAACCACATGTAGGCGCGTGCTGCCATTGATCATGATGCCGGCACACACCATGATACTGCATGTCGGATATCGGTCCTTTTCCTGGATATTTTTCTGGACGATAGGACGATAAGCAGTACCAATCTCGCGCCAGATCAGTTGGCGTCTACAATCCGATGACAGACTGAACCTACTCTCATCTGAGAATAGTACGCATGCCCAAGAATGTTCAGTCCAATTGTGATGCTCACGACACCATTGCAAACGGGCAGTACGTTGCTGTCTTGTCAATGAGACACACACAACCGGTCTGCGTGCATATAGTCATCCTCCTTTCAAACGTCTGGCAACGGTTTTTCGGGAGATCTGCTTTCCTGAGGCAGCAAGAAGCTGATTTGCCACCTGCTTAGCTGTGGTGCGCCTGTTCCTTTTTGCTGATATAGGACGATATATCTGTCTTCTGCAGGCGTCGTACTTCTAACACGACCTCCCCCGTGCCGTCTACTACACATTCCAGTAGTTTAATTGACTTCCACAGCCGTGAAACAACGCTGTGAGCGATGTCGAACTCCCTGGCAACATCTGTTATTTTTCGCCCTTCTTCGATCATTCCAATAATTCGGCCACGCATAAAATCATCTATGTGATGTCGGGAAGACATGCCAAAAATTTTAATTTCGTCTATTAAATCTTTCCTATAAAACTTTTGACTTGAAACAATAGCTGTCCACACGCGTCAAAACCTTTAAAGCTCTTATGAACGCTATGACGTGATGAACAGACGTGGAAAAAATTTGCATACTCATACTTCTTCTTACTAATATCCCGCACTTATTCTAATTTTCCACATTTTGCTTCCTTTCATTTTGTGGTTGCTATGGATGATAGTGTTATCCGTCCTTAGCAATTGTCCAGCAGTGTATATATATATATATATATATATATATATATATATATATATAATAAAATGCGTATTGATGTATATTTGTGATTATTCTAGTTGCCCTTTTTAAAAAATTAAAAAAAACAATATTTTTAAATACATGTTCCACGTTTCTTTATGTTCCACTAATGAAAACTATCAGCTAAATTTTACAAAAAATAAAATTAAAAGAAATCTATGAAATATATAAGTTTTCTAAATAAATTAATTAACCAAGAAATATCTTACGTTATACATCTCTTAATAAGTTTGCTAAGATATATCAAAATATTAATAATTTGTAAAAATTTAAAAAATAAATCTTTCAAAAATTGAAAGTTTCAATTTTTTTAAAAATGTTTTTAAACCGTTATTCTCTTATCAGAATTATTTTCTATTTTAATAACGTAATCTGGAAGAAAATCTCTTAGTTTTTTTAATAGATAAGTCTTCTTAATTTTTTTTTAAATAGGCTTCCCTGTATTTTTAATTGAAAAATCGATGAGATTATTTTCTTGTGTCATTAAAATATAAAATTTCCACGAGGGATTTTCTAAATCTTAAATCGTTAATTTTCAACAAAAAAATTATTAATACGTTTTTATTATTATTACTAGTTTGCCTGAATTTCTAACTGAACTTATTTCTAATGTTTAATTTGATAACTGACTCTTTCATTGGATTAAAAAAGGTTGTGTATAATGTACAGTAAGCATATATAAATGACTTAATTAATCGAAAATTTAAAAAAAAGTTTTAAAAAATGTGTGTGTGTGTGTGTCTACTTATAGACGCACGTAAGAAGTTATACTTCTTTGGCGTAAAAAGAATTAAATATTTCTAAAATCTTGAGCAGGTCAAGCTGGGTGAAAGATGATAGGCGGTCACGAGAAGATTTGAACGATACTAACCTTAATTCAATCAGGCCAGCTAAAATCGAGATAATCACGATTTAAATGAATTTAAACATCCCCGCACAATGATAATATGGCTAATAACACGGGGGATTTTCGGCAGACTGTATCTGGAGATAAGGTGAATCAAATGTGACTCCTGAGACCTCATATTGTATGTCTCGGTGGGGAGAATCGTTCCTAAGAAAATTAAGACATCCACCTGAAGATACCTCGAGTTATGGCCATTTGAAAATAATTAAAACATTTAAGACAATTAAATAAATAGAAGCACGATACCCAGCAACTCGAAACCAGGAACGGTCGTGTGGAAACACAAGACAAATCCATTCGAACCGGCCCGGAGTCTGTAGTTGCAAATGAGAAAGCGCTAGCTCGGGAAAAGAAAAGAAATCTAACATCCCCGGGGGGACAACTGTGACGTAAATCGTCACGTACATCCCAACGTAGAGTAGTAGATGATCACAAAGTTTCATTCTTCTATCTTTGTAATATCGTTTCGTCATCAAAAGATGGAATCCAATAAGGAATAACACGGGGATTCTAATTTTAGTGATAACGCCCCCCTAACGCCCCCTCACTATCTACACACAATTTATATCAGATGAAAGAACTTAACGAAGAGAACATATGGCCCGAGTTTCATTAACGAAGCTCAAAAATCTTCGGATCTATGCGGGATTTAAAAAAAATTAAAACTTTAAAATAATTTTAAAATATTAAATATAGGGGAAGAAATGGGGCTATGCTCCTGAAAAAATATATCCAGGATACTCATAGGGAGAACAATCGAATCCAGCTGAAGCAGTTGACCAATATGTCCTAGGTTTCGAGTTATTACTGGGAAGCTCTGTAGACGGAGGACGGAGCACCGGAGGGGAGAAATTCCACTTAAAGCTCGCGCTAATACGAAAATATGGTGGAGCTCTAAAAATCAAGTCCCAGGCTCAATTCCTTAGGGGGTGAGATTTTTCCAATCCCTACAGGAATAACATGGGAACATTTTAGTTCTTAAGCCCTTCCCATGCCTACACAATGGGAACAAAGTAGATGACTGGATGTGCCTCAAAGAGTGGAACAGTTGGTTCAAATATCAAGTCCGAGACTCGAACAGGAGCCAAGATATTGTGAATTTAAACAAATTTAAAAAGTTTAAAGGAGTTTAAAACAAATAAAATCTATGGATGAAACCAATCTATGCGCATGAAACTAAAATAACTGGAAGAACAGATAGAGAGGGAACGCATGAGTCATGTCCGAATGGACTGTACGGCTCGGGTGCCGAGATATTGGCCAAAAAGATATTGAGGGGGCTAATACACCGGGGGGGGGGATGCGTCTCAATAGATATGGTTAATATTAATAGTTATTACGATCCCCCAAGTATCAGTCCTCTAGCACGAAAAATGTGGCACCCTAAAAATTTACCCTCATCATTTTCCCCCAAAACGCAATAAGATGTATAACTTCAAAATCGATATGGTTTTTATTACATGGAATATTGAATTATGTCGCTTACTACGTACTCTATAGCAGAATTTTCTTTAACAATATCTTGCAATCCATAAATATATTCAGATTATTTGCCTGAAATTATTACTAATTTCTTAAGAAAATGTAGACGTATTTTCCAAGAAACTGAAACTAATTTTTATATGTTACACGTTGTTTGTATGTCTGACTTGTCAAGAATATATCTGAAAGTTTCCTTTCCACGCTTTCAGAAATTTCAGAAAGGTCAAATTTTGAGTCTATTATAGTTAGTATAGCATTTTAAAAATGTAAGGGCACTTAAAATAGTCTAGACGTGACGTCGGCAACCCGTGTTGCGTGGTACAATTCTCAATGGTCTTCTTCACCACTCATCAAAATAATCAGATAAAATTAAATCAACATGTCTCTTTTTTCAGAGCTTCATTCTTTTCTCTCCTATATCTAAATTTATAATGCACTTACTTTTTAAAGAACGTTATAAATTATTTTCTTATTTTTATACTGCTTATTTTTATTATGTTAATATTATGCTTATGTTTATATTATAGTTTAGCTGACGGACCACATTGTAGGAGCGGAGTACGCAATGGAACCGCAATTTGTTTAAATGATTCTAATCATTAGTTAACATTGCGTCTCAGAAAAGTAAAAATTATTTCATGAAAATCAACAAAATATAAAATAAAAATAAAAAAGTGATAATTTTATGCAATTTATTTATCGTGTTAATTTCATATCTATAGTTCCAAGCACATTCAGTTTTAGAACTACTTTAATGAGACAAATGTGTGTGTGTGTACCCTATCACACTTTTCTACAATCCTTACATAGTCAAGATTGAGATTGCTTTTTGAAATTCTCATCACAGTCTACAAGTTTGTGTTAGCCAACTTGCATCCATTTTTACTCTAGTTGATCTTCAAATAGGCAAAATTTTGCTCACATGCATGCATCGATTAAAATATTACAAATAATTTTTACCGTATATGGAGAATTTTCAGTGAGTGAGTGAGTGAATGTGAGATTTTATGGCGCAAGAGACAAATCTGGCTATACTGCGCCAAACATTTGTCAAAATCTGTGATCTAGACGGGAAAAGAGAGAAAGGATAAATTGAATGACAAGAAGGAGGGTCGAAAATAGAGAAGGATCACTAGGGTACCCCAGGTTCGTGAGACCTGTGTATACCAAAGATAGTAAACTCCTTGGGAAAAGGAAAATATCACTAGGGTACCTTGGGATTGTGACACCCGTACTCACCTAAAGAAGGTGAGCCCCTGAGGGGTGGAGAATTTTCAGCTGTAAAGAATTTGTAAAATTCAAATTAAACATTTTCTTCACGTTGATATCTGACTTCAAGTCAATGAGTTGAAGCTGTAGTTCCACGGGGGATGTATCAACATCAGCATTGACGAGGGGGGCGCAAGCATATTGAAAAGTCGAAAACAAAAGATTCTTTAAAAAATATTAATTTTCCGAAAGTACAAAAAAAAAACATTATGACATAATAATAAAAAAAAATTTAAAAAAAATACACACTTATTCTGATATAATACACTTATAAATGTATCAGTACTGCGCAATGTGTTTCATAATTAATGTAAGAATACTAAGTTAGAAACAACTTTATAATTATCAGTATCCACATGGCGTCATAAGAAAATTAAAAACAATAATTTACCTTTATCTTGATAATTTATATATATATATATATATATATATATATATATATATATGCGGTATATAACTAACCCCTTAACTGCCGATTAATTGTTACGCGATTATCTCCCCAATTGCCACCGTTTTCCACGTATGCGCGCGTGTGTGATGTATTGAGAGGAGGATAAGGAATAAATAAACAAATTCTTCTCTGAAATAAAAAAAATCCTTCGCAAACACTGTCATGGTCCTTTTATTACATTCCAAAGTCTTCGGAATAATTTTTTGGATAACAGAGCACAGAAAGAGATCGTACTTCGGAAAGACATATATATACGTCCTAGGCAATTAACGCTTTGGATGATTAAGAACAAGACGTTTATATACGCCGGTGGAACTTAAGACGTTAAAGTCGTATTGTAGCTTTAGCGGCTAAGTATAGTATTATCTAATTCAATACATTATTATTGTATGGAAGGGGGGTGCGATGAAAATTATGACAGAATATTGGGTCGTGAATATCGAAGCTTTGAGAAGCACTGGGATAACCGAACAAATTGAATCTAGGTCTAAATTTCTTAAAATCTGGAGATCTTCTTATGACCTCGTCCTCCAAACTCTGAAGGTATCACTTAGCGGAAACACTTCCATGTACTTTGTTAGCCAAATAGTAAACAACAAAAGACGAATCTGTGATCGAACAAATATACATTAACCCAACATTTTCCTAACAAATTCCTTTATTCATGGAAAATTTTCAGCAGACAAAGATTTTTAAAACTCAATTTATGTAATAGCATTAAAAATTCCCATTAGGCCGTGATCTGACTACAAGTCAACTAGCTCAGTTGCTGTTTCAATATTAATAAAATGGATAAGAAGGCAAACTAAAAATATAGGTTCATTTTCTTTCATTGTAGTTTAATCATCCATAATCTGCGAAAGATATATAATCTTAGCAGAAACACATTTACGTCAGATTTATTTGCTGCAACATCCATGCTGCATTTGGATTCCACTGGGAGTCCCCACGACCAGCTTTATCTCCAATTCAACCATCAGAAGAAAGTAACCTCAATGAAAAGAGTAATACAGTAAATTCTTATCCACGCCTTTGGTCTAAGTATCTTTTATTCTTAATGATCACGTAGTGTGTGTGGTTACTAACCATCGTATGAAGGTCAGTCGATATTTCAACCGAAAAAAGTTTGGTAGAAATATAAAAGAAGATTTTGTCTCTAAAAAAATCTAAGAAAAATCTATTAAGTGCTTGCCACAGTGCTTCTCAAAGTTACAATGTTCACGACCCAATATTCAAACATAATTTTCATCGCACACCCTTCATACAATAACTATGCATTGAATTCCATAATACTAGACATTGTCGATAAAACTACGATACGACTTTAACCTCTTAAGTGTCACCGACGTATATAAATGTTTCGCTCAGCCAAAGCGTTAATTCCCCTAGACGCATATATACGTATTTCCGAATTACGACCTTTTCTGTACACTGCCACTCGTAAAATAATTCCGGAAGTTTTAAAATGCAATAAGAGGATCTTGACAATGTTTGCAAGGAATTAACTTATTTCAGACATTATTTTCGCTTCTTTATTCCTCCCCCCCCCTAATACATCACATAAGCGCGCTTACGTGTAAAACAGTCAGCATTGATAAGCTAAAAGCGTAACTTTTAATCGGTAGTTAAAATTAATTATAAACTGTACAAATTAGGAAGATAAATGTTAATTTTTTATATAATTTTATATATGACAATCCCATGGCGTCACTAGTAATTATTAAGCTTGTCCTTAACTTTGTACTGTTAAATTAACTATGAAATGCATTCTGTAGCACCTGATATTTTTATAAGTGTAATATATGAGAGTAAATGTGTATTTTATTTTTTACTGTCAGAATGTATTGTGTTTGTTTACACATTCAGTAAATCAATATTTTTTTAAATAATCTTTTGCTCAATATTTTTTTTAAATATTCATTGCATTATTTTTTAAATAATATGCTCGCACCCTCCTCGTAGAATTCCCACGCGCCCCCCACAGTTTGAGAAACGCTGGCTTACTGGCTATTATGTGTGGCTGGTCATAATTTATAAACTTCTACCATTAAATCCATTTATTTCCATTGTACGATATAAAACTCCTTTATTCTTTTTTTATGGATTGCTTCGATCCCCACTCTCATAAAGTGATTAAATACATTATTTTGTTACAATTATTTGGTGAAACCAGACTAGTAGTGTCAATAAATGAAAAAAAAAAGGAGCGAGATAAATGAGAATGACCCAATGTTCCGACCTTAAAAGAATTTTTTTCTGAAAATTATTTATCTCCCTACGGTTAAAGAATGAAAGATATGGTCATAAGTATTATAAATAAAAAAAAAGTAGCTTAACCTTTTTTTTTACCGGAGTTAGAAAATAAGATATGCATGCGTAAATTTTCTTCACTATTTGATGCCTTTGAAAAATGACATATTTGGTGGTTGATTTGGAATGGTATTTTAATGAGTAACAAAAGGTAAAATCCTGGAACAGTCCACTGGTCCTCAAACATTTTTCGCAAAATTGTTCCCTAATATATATATATATATATATATATATATATATATATTGAATTTATTTTTTTTCCCAATTGGTCTCGGAAACGGATACCATGTGAAAAACGTATTTTCTAAATCAGAGTCAAGAGACGAAAAGAACGAAAAAATCTGTTTCCTTAAAAGAAACAAAGAGTGAGTGAGTGACTGTATGGGTTTATGGCGCAATAGCCAAATTTGGCTAAACTGCGCCCAACATTCGTTTAAAAAATTAAAAGTGTAAAATTACTAGAAATTTAATTAAATTTTAGTTAAAAAAGGTAAAATCGAAATTATATATAAAAAAGTCAATCCGAACAAATTAAGAACAGAGACTGGTGGAGGAGCCACCTGAGGGGCCCATCTAGAATGAGGCGTGGACCAAAAGGAACGCAGAGGTATCCCTAGGCCACCAATCTCCTCCACAGGGGTGTGAGTGAGTGAATGAGTGAGTGTGAGGGTTTTTGGCACAAGAGCCAAATCTGGCTAAACTCCTCCAGACGGGAGGAGTGTGGACAAAGGGAACGCAAAGGATCCCCAGAACACCTTTTTCCTCCTTACGGGACGCCACACACGGAAAACATGAGGGTCGGATAATCAACGTTATTAGTCAAAAACAAATAAAGGAAAATAATCAAAACATTTAAATAAATCCAAAAAAGTAATACAAATAGCAAAATAAATAAATGAAAAAATTACGAAAGGATTAATCTAATTTAACGCTATGCAAAATGAATACAAAAATGTTATTAATGAGAAATCTAATTAAAAAACAAATCAATTAGTTATTATACACATATATATGCATTTCAATATAATTGTCTGTGGTCTAGATGTGAAAAGAAGAAAAGGAGAAATGGGATGACAAGAAAGAGCGTCGAAATCAAAGAAGGATCATTAGGGTATCCCGGGTTTGTGAAGCCCATGTTTACCAAAGATAGTAAACCCCTTGGGAAATAGGAAAAGATCACTAGGGTACCTCGGGATTGTGACACCCGCACTCACCTAAAGAAGGTGAGCACCGTGTGGGGAAAGCAACTAAGAGAAAACATAAGAATGAATACTCTGGGTGGCTTTAACCCTTTATCGGCCGATGAGAAGTTACGCAATTCGCTTCCCAGTGTCACCGTTTTTCAGAAAGGGGAAGAACAAACAAGCAAATTTTTCTCTAAAATAATGAAATCCTTCGCAAACATTTTCAATGTCATTTTATTGCATTCCATACACTTCGAAATAGTTGTACTGATAGCAGCGCAAATAAATGAATCGTATTTCGGAGGAACGCATACATACGTCTGAGGCACTTATCACACCGGTTGAGCGAGATGGTTATATAAGGTCGGCGGCAGTTAAAGAGTCAAGTAACGATATCCCTTTCTCTGAAGCAGCCACATATTCTTACCAAATTTTGGACATCGAGACATAATTACTATCAATTCTCCATTGAAACCCTTTTTATCATTTCCTGTTAACCGCTTGCCTTCAAAAGAAGAAAGAAATCAATTTTCTGTACTTCTAACAGAAAAACATGGTTTCCAAAATGACTTCTAGAAGAAAAACAGGAAAATAACGTTGGTTCTGAAATTGATCACTTTGAAAAACATCAGAAAGGAATGCTAAAGGTTGATAAATTGAACGCATATCTCCTTTTCTCTCGAATAAAGTATTATTTCCATCTTTTGAGCATTTATACCACGAACTTATTTATTTTTCATTTATGCTCTTATTACTCGCTTCTTTCTTATTTTTTTCCTTCAAAATTAGAAAAAAAAATCACTTCTCGCTTCACTTTCACAGCCATTCTAAAAAATTCTCTCAAACAAATTCGCATTCAGTGTCAACCATTACATTAAACTTATCGCTATCCAGAAACTAAAAAAAAAAATTCCGATTAAAGAATATTCTTAAAGTTTCACTCAAAATATGGGAATGAAAAACTAAGACACGCTTTTGTTCGTCATTTGCTTCGATCGTGCATTTCCATACTGTCACTGTGGCCATAGGTTTTTGTGAATGTCTGAATGTATAATCTGCCATCTAATTACCTAAAACAGTGTTTCTCAAACTGTGGGGCGCACCCCCAGGGGGCGCGGTATTCCTGCGAGGGGGGCGCGAGCATATTGAAGATAAAAGGTTTAAAAAAATAATTTTTTGGAATGAAGAAAAACAAAGTGTTTTCTGACTTAATAAAAAATGCACATTTACGCTGATATAATTTATATATATCATCTGGTGATCATCAAAAATAAAACATTCCACTTCAAACGTTGATTAGCTATCTTTGATCCTATAACCAAATAAAAAATACATTTTGTTTGCTTTACTGTAATCACACGATGAGAGATTTTTTTATTACGTTTCTTTTAACCCGTAAAATGCTACTTTTGACTATCATTTATTTGACCTTCAAACTTACTGGTATGTTTCACTCAATCTGTTTTTCTTTTAGGAAAGTTGTAAATAACATTTTTCTGTTGCATTTTTTCCATGTGAATGAGTTAAATGATATACTAGCTGGTATACTCTTTCTTCGCACGGGTGAACTGAAAAATTAGACAACACAGATTGAAGGATAAAGAAGTTTTCAATGTGTTAATTTTACTTGAATTGCAAATTAAACAAAAAAAGCTTTTTGCGTAGCTCAGCTAATCAAAAAAAGAGAGAAATAAAACACCCTTGTTAAATTTTAAATATGTAAATCTAATAGCTGATAAAAAGGATTTTTTTTTTATTTATAACTCCCCGTACTACTCTTGAGGGTCAATTTTTGAAAATATCTTCCTAAGCTGATCTCTGCTCAGCAGAAGTAACACATTGTTAAAAGTTTTGTGTAATGAACGCTTAAAATAGCGTAAATAATTTTTAACTGAAAGAATAATACATTAATATTACTTTCTGTAGTATTTATTTTATGTTAAAATTGTAAAATTCGCAAGCAACGCCGTTTCTTAAATTATAATGACGATTCAATGAAAAACATAGCGTAATGTTAACGATTGAGTGAAATTGGCACAAATGCCTAGCTACTTTTATAACTCGAGCTTTATTAGAGCTTTGTAAGACCCGCCGTGTAGGGCAGCGATGCACGTTAACACTTTATCCAACCGCATTATGATTTACTGCAGTTTTTTTCATAAAATATTTTTTTTGGATCACTGCATTTAAAATTAAGGGATATACATAAACAAAATTCTTCACTTTGGAAAATTTAATCCGTTAGAGCTAATAAATTAATTAAAAATATTCCACTGTAAAATTAATTATATATACCGTACACTTAAAATAAGTAATCAAATCAATTTCTAAGGTCTTCATTAACATACAAAACATAAGACACTTAAATTTTGACAAACTATTTTTTACGCTAAAATACTCATCATGGAACCCGTCCTGCCATATATCTTGGAAGAGTGGATTTCAAAGAATATTCCTGCTAAGTATTGGTAGAATATTCCCTCTAAGTTAGTGTGGTGTGGTAGTTAGAAGAAGAGGGTTCCAGCTCATGTGTCGTCCACGTTACTTGACCATGATTCAAAATTACGTGATCCGTTGCCAAAAGCCCTCGTGTAGCTGAACAGTGCGACATTAATATTCACTCACTCTCACACTCCAAAAAATACAGTACAGTAGTTATTGCGTTTTTAAGTATAAAAATAATTATATCTGCTTATTTAATTAAAACTATATTGTTATAATTAACTTCTAATCACAAAAAAATTTTGAAAATTTGTCCAAATGAGGCAGTGTGAAAGAGAAAGTTTATTTACTTTAAGTATCAAAACTGATAAAAGCATTTATTTGGAAAAAATATCAATTTCTTACTACCAAATGTGCATAGTAAAATCATAAAAAAACATTCAAATAAAGAGAGAGTTTTATAACAGTATCTGCTACAAAACTATTCGCCTTCCCCGCTAAAATACTCACCGTGGAACCCGTGCTGCCATATATCTTGGAAGAGTGGATTTCAAAGTATATTCCTGCTAAGTATGGGTAGAATATTTCTTCTAAGTTGATGTAAGTGGTAGTTAGGAGAAGGGGGTGCCAGCTCAGGTGTCGTTCACGTTACTTGACCATGGTTCAAAATTACGTGATCCGTTGCCAAAAGCCCTCGTGTAGCTGAACAGTGCGACATTAATATTCACTCACTCTCACACTCCTAAAAATACATTGCGTTTTTAAGTGTACAAATAATTATATCTGCCTATTCAATTAAAATTATAGCATTATAATTAACTACTAACCCTAAACAATTTTTGAATTTTTGTCCAAATGATGCAGCTTGAAAGAGAAAGTTATTTACTTTAAGTATCAGAACTTATAAAAGCATTTATTTGGAAAATAGATCAATTTCTTACTACCAAATGTGCGAAATAAAATCATAAAAAAAAACCATTAAAATAAAGTGAGATTTATAACAATCTCTCCCTTCAAAATTTACTTTTATTCTGAAATAAAAAAAATAGGCCTTATGCTGATCAGAGAAATTAATTAGAAGCGAGCACCTCGAGTAACCAAAAAGCAAAAAAGAGTTCTTTTACAAACAAAATATAGATATATGCTGATGTACGCTTTTTTGCAGCGCAAGCCACAATTGCTCGCAGATGGCAGATTTCTTTTCCTACTTACTTAACAAATGTCGTTATATTTTGGACACTTCATTCAATATATTTATAAATTATAGTGTATGCTATAAATTATAGCCTATGTGCTATTCTGATGTATAAGCTATATTACTGAGAAGTTTCATTAAAATTCATTGAGTTGTTTTTGCGTGAAAGACCCACAAACATCCTCACAAACTTTCGCATTTATAATATATATATTAGATGGATAACCGTATTGAGTACTTTGAAGGATTATTTGGCAAGCATACAATGCATAACGGAGAACATTTTACGCATTTCTTTTATAGAACTAATATCCATATGTTTTATTGAATAACACTTTTAACCCGGGATCGGTCTCGCGATGTGCAGAATCATCTGATGTTCACGAAATCGTTAATTCTGGGAAAACTGTTTATTTGTTACCAATGACCTTGACAGGGGATCCTCCAATAAGACAGTCTTAATGGGAACTAAAATGAATTTATCACATTTCGCCCTCTTTTTTTTGGGGGGGGGGGGAGTTTCAAACGTTTTTTTACAATCAAGTTATTAGTTTTGATCAAGTTCCCTGCGCGACCACTTTTGTTCAAAAATATTTTCTATGAACATGCTTTATGTCCTTTATTAAGGGCAAGCAGGTTTGGAATATTTTCATTAGTTTTATTAGATTTTTTCTCAAAACATCAAAGAAAAATTGAAAAATCCTTGAAAGTAGTTAAGTATATTTTCTTTTAATTAAATTATTTACTGGAATCGGGATTTTTATCGTGTATAGTAAAAATGATTATAAAATAAATTATAGTTTAAAAGTAAATTACAAAAACAGGCTTTTATAGTGTCTCGAACTAAAAGTAAAAAATAAAAATATATATTACTCAAAAGTAACATATACAAAACTTAATACTTTTCTTGTTAATTTGTACGGTTTATAATTATGATCGTATTGTAGCTTTAGCACCCCCTCCCTCCAAATTCATTTTAGTTGCATTCAATACATTGTTATTTTTTGGGAGGGCGCGATAAAAATTTTGATTGAAAATTGGGGCGCCAGTAGTTAAAGTTTTAGAACTACTGACCTAAATTGAAAGAAATGTGATCATCTTGCCTTCCAGTATGCTTCCCGAGATCTTCACACACATACATGCACACACATATTCAAACATACACATAGACACACAAACAAACACAAACACACGTTTCTTCCTTTCCCTTTGGCACATTAGTATAGACAAATGACAGGTTCGAGTGGCTCACATGTTCACACCTTCATTCTTTATTCCTAGTGCCAAGAGTTTACTACTGAACGACTATAGCTAATATTCTTTTTTCTGTTCTGACTAGTTATACTTCGGTTTATAATTATTAACTTGTATTATTAAGAATTATATATTACAGTGAAATCCACATTTGTTTAAAAAAATTATAATGATATTAGTTATTCAAAGTTTAAATAAACTAGTTAGAGTTTAAATTTTATTTTATTTATTTATTTTTTGTTTTTTCGAGTAAATAAATTTCTTTCAACAATGGAAGCGAATCCACCTGAATTTAATTAGAAAAATACATCAACAGGATTATTGAAATGTAATCAGTGACAATAAATTACATTTTCGAAGATATTGCGAAAGTCTTATACATAAATTACATAGATGTGTAGAAATTTAAAATAACACAGAGTATTGGAATCGACTTGTTTTTATTAAGTCCACTTGGATATTTACAGATGAATTGAATAAGCTTAAATATTACCTTGTAATTATATTGTAGTTTCAATATAAATTTAATTAGATATTGCTTTGACTTCTAAAGTATTTATAAAGAAGATATTAAATGAAGCTGACACTAATACATATACGATATTTGAAGAGAAAAATGTGTATATATTTTATTAAAAAATAAATCCCCAAAAAGTACACGCAATGCACGAAAATATGTTTATGTAATATGAATAGATTAACTAACTATTAATCGCATTTTGGAGCTAATCAATGGCTATTGGTCATGTATTCTACATTTTTTTAAAATCATTGTTATGTGAAAAAGCAATACACGATTTGCCAACTCATTGTACAAAATTCCAAAGCAAATCAATGCGAGGACCGAGCTTCGACATATTTAACGTGCTTCTCCCCCAAACATGACACTGTACTAGTTATATCTGTATTCGAAATCGTGTCTTCTCTCAGTAAAACTCTTACTTAGAGTTCGTGACCATGACCATTCGTATACCGCAGACACTCTAAAAGTTACATGTTGAAAGAAAAAGAAAAATATTTATGTAATTGGTTTTGACAAATATTTATAATAAGCTGGAATTTAATCATGTTCTAAATATATCAGTGATATATTCTGTAATTTATTTTTACATTTAAGGTGACACAGTACGATTCAATTGACGAAAATTGGTCAAAAATTCAAATCTAGTTTTTTTAGCCTAAATTATTTTTTATATACTTTTCTATAACCTCACAAAATTTGAAAGCTCTTAAATTAAGAAACTCAGCATTATGTTAGCCTTTAAGCTCGTTTTTATTAACATCCCTAAGTCACGCACACAAATGAAAACTTAAGGTTTACTTCTCTCAGATGGATAAAATTACAAGTTTGTATTCATTTAAAATGCTAAGGTCTTATTAAATTTTTTTTAATAGTGCCTAATGCTTTGATTTTGTTTACCTCTTGCTAATATTACATGTAACAAAAGTTGATATGCATTTTTTAAACACAGTAATATTTTTTTTTTCTTTTATGTAATTGAACTCAGAATTTATACATATTTTAAGGAATTTTCAATACGCATTCATAAAAAGAAGTATTTTGCAAATACCAATCATGTTAAACCAAACCGGATAACTTTTTCATATATAGTTTGACGTACTTAAAAATCCTTTCTGAGGCGTGTACGTAAACTTTTGTAGATGGAATAGTACACTACTGGACAATTGCTAAGGACGGATAAAACTATCATCCATAGCAACCACAAAATGAAAGGAAGCTAAATGTGGAAAATTAGAATAAATGCGGGATGTTAGTAAGAAGTATCAGTATGCAAATTTTTTTCCACGTCTGTTCATCACGTGATAGCGTTCATAAGAGCTTTAAAGGTTTTGACGCGTGTGGACAGTTGTTGTTTCAAGTCAAAGTTTTACAAGAAAAATTTAATAGACGAAATTAAAATTTTTGGCATGTCTTCCCGACATCACATAGATGATTTTATGCGTGGCCGAATTATTGGAAAGATCGAAGAAGGGCGAAAAATAACAGATGTTGCCAGGGAGTTCGACATCGCTCACAGCGTTGTTTCACGGCTATGGAAGTCATTTAAAACTAATGGAATGTGTAGTAGATGGCACGGGTGAGGTCATGTTAGAAGTACGACGACTGCAGAAGACAGATATATCAACCTATCAGCAAAAAGGAACAGGCGCACCACAGCTCAGCAGGTGGCAAATCAGTTTCTTGCTGCATCAGGAAAGCAGATCTCCCGAAAACCTGTTGCCAGACGTTTTAGGAGAGGAGGACTATACGCACGCAGACCTGTTGGGTGTATCCCATTGACCAGACAGCAGCGTACTGCCCGTTTGCAATGGTGTCGTGAGCATCACAATTGGACTGAACAGGACTGGGCATGCGTACTATTCTCAGATGAGAGTAGGTTCAGTCTGTCATCGGATTGTAGACACCACCTGATCTGGCGCGAGAGTGGTACTGCTTATCGTCCAGAAAATATCCAGGAAAAGTACCGATATCCGACATGCAGTATCATGGTGTGGGCCGGCATCATGATCAATGGCCGCACGCGCTTACATGTGGTTGCGAATGGGACTATGACGGACCAACGATACATTGATGAAGTTCTACTTCCTCATGTTTGTCTTTTCCGTGGTGCTGTCGGTGATATATTTGTTTTTATGGACGACAACGCAACATGCCATCGAACACTCGCTGTTCAGGATTGTCTAGAGAGCGAGGGTATTCAACGTTTCGTATGGCCAGCGCGTTCTCCAGATCTAAACCCCATTGAAAATATGTGGGATGCTTTGGGGAGGCAAGTTGCTGGTCGAAACTATCATCCGACAAACAAGAACACCCTCATCCTTGCACTCACAGAGGAATGGGATAAATTGTCTCAACAGCTGCTGGATAATGTTGTGCAAAGTATGGTACGACGTGTGCAATGTTGCATCACACTCCACGGTGGACATATCCCGTACTGATACCTTTCTTTAACGTGCCTGCTGAATTTTAGATGCATTGTTCCATTTCTCCGTTCGCAGATCAAATGAACTTTTTTTTTCTTTCGGATGTTTCACAGCTTTTGTACTTTCCAGAACAATAAATATTCTTTATTCTGATGTCTGAACAGTGTGGCAACTATATTTTATCCTACTAGGCCTCATGTCTCGCTTAATGTTATGCTACATAGCAATTTGTGATCCGTCCTTAGCAATTGTCCAGCAGTGTATTTTAAAATCACTCCACAAATTTTAAGTTTTATTCTTTAAAAAATATATAATGCTTAGCTTTTTGTGAAATGTTGAGCACAAATTCTGTTTTACAAAGAACACACACATAAGAATCAGCAAAAAATTTTGAAATCCTTAAAATAAAAGTGTTTGCATAAATCATACTCCCTTAAAAAGCAAAAAAGAAAAAAAATGTCAAACTTATTTTTAAAAAATACTTAAGATTCTTTTTCTGCCAAATTAGTATGATGGCTATATAAATTTCATCACTGGAAGAGAGAACAGTACTCTTATTTATTATGTTTATTAGTTTAATCAAAAAGAATGATAAGTAATATTAAGTCTGTTTTTGAAATGAAAATACATAATTTTTCTTCATTATTAATTAGAAACCCGGAGAATGTAAGAAAATGATTAAATTCTCATTTTCGACTTAAAAAAAACTACCTCCCACATATGTATTGTATTGGTTAAAAAGAAAAGAAAAACATTTAGAGTACAAATAATTGAATACAGTTAATAAACTTAGAACATCTCAAAACTAAGGTAACCTTTTATCCGACCTTTAAGTACGACCAGCTTTCATCGATTTTGTCTGGCCGTGGTCCTGTCTGGAGTATTAGGAGGTTCTAAGGAAAACTTTTATTTATGTGTGTGTCTGAGATTTAAAAGGACAGTTTATCATCTCTGTCATTCAGTTACAATGTGTCCGCGCAATCTATACAGTTCTAGCACTCTTTTATTCAAATTCCAGATTTTTTTTTTCAAATAATCAGGTGACCTTTCGTAAAAATCAATTTTGTACAAATGGTTTAAAGCTATAATGTATAGTCAATTTATTTTTACCGTTGAGAGGACACGGTACAATGCAATTGACATAAATTTATATATTTTTACCATATATTACTGTTTATATAATTTTCTATATACCAAATTTTGAAAATTGCAAGTTAAAAAAATTCAGAATTATAGTTACTTTTGTTTCCATTATTATCCATGTCTCAATGATAAATACAACTTTAAACATATTTATTTCTGAAAGTATAGTGGTCAAGGTAGCCTAGTGGTAAAGAGCATGGACTCCTGCTCGACGTGTCATGAATTCGAGCCTAGTATCGCTGAAGACCCGCCATGTAAATAGGGCCGATGGACATTAAATCAGTCAAGACTCAAACGTAATCCATTTGGTTTGGCATGGAAGTTAAGAGAGGTATATCCATGTCAATTGATCATGGTTCTAAAATACGACTCCCATCTCTTGAAAGTCCTCGTATAGTATTACAATGCGACATCTGTATTATTCCCACTCACTCAGAAGGTAAAAAATAACTTTTTTTATCTTCATCTAAAATATTCCAGTTTCGTGTGAGTACGCTATTTATTGCAGAGACACCTTTAACGTAAGTAAGTGTTTTATTAACGTAGCACCATAAAACAACAAACAAAGTTATTGGCGATGGACCTCGTATTTTGAGCCATGTTTTAGTGATGATAGCATTTTAATACCGTTTTAATTTTCTCGATTATTGCATCTTCTACTAAAACAGATGTAATTGTTTCTATTGTGAAACAGAAAATAAAACGCTTAATATTATTACAGACCTAATAAACTGATGTCCAAATAAATCATCCACCACAATTTTTTTTGTCATAATTTTGAGTTTGAGAATAGGACATCAAATTTTAATATTGGCCTACGACGTATACCATAGCTACAAGAAAACATTCGCTTGTGGTACAAAAGGGACTTGCAATGTTTTAAATTTTCTGTGATAATCGTTTGGAAGGATAAAAACTATCGAGGGAATTGATGTTACTTATGTACAAGGAAGTTCAAGGGTATAATTCCAAAAGTCCAAACCTAATCAACTGTCCTTATAATGAATCTGCTATTTTTTTGGCTATGTACGGTTCTGGATTGCTAACTCCATAGTACCCTCATGGCATGAAAAACTGTTAAAGAAACATGTATGCCATGGAAAATCATGAACTGAAAAATGTTTGCGTACAAGACAGATCGGGGGAGAATCCTGAGCCTTCTTTTTCAACATGAATTTAACGACTTTGTGAAAAATTTCGGGGTTCCGAAAGATGCTTCCTAATTACCTGTCTCCTGGCTTAAAAATCGAAAGTTACTATAACCAGGTATATCTTTTTCATGATATTAGAATCGTAAACAAATTTTTTTTCTTTAATTTAATCAGGTCGGGATCTTTTGGGGGGCAAATTGACAATAGTCTGATTGATGTACAATGTAACTTGATTATTGGTGTCTTATAATTGGCTTATATGTGATCATTTTCAAGGTCTGTTTTTTATGCGATGACAATGCATGCTCGAAATAAGCGTTTCTCAAAGTGTGGGGTGAGCCCCTGTTCCGGGGCGGGATAACTCTTTGATGGGGATGCGAGCATATCGAAAAGTTTTAAAAAAAACATTACTAAAAAAATTACTAATTTACTCAAAGAAAACAAAATACATTCTGACAAATTAGAAAATAAAATACACATTTGCACTAATATAATATACTTATAAATATATCAATGCTGCACAATGTGTGTGCATTTACTGATAAATTTAACAATAATAAAATAACACGCTCAATAATTACCAGTGACCCCAAAGTGTTGTCATATATAAAAGTGTTTTTAAAAATTAACACTTATCTTGATAATTTTTGTTCGTTTGATAATTAATCCTTTAACTGCTGATTAAAAGTTACGCAATTAGCTCCCAATGCCACCGGTCATACTGTCAAGGTCCTTTTATTACATTCCAAAGCCTTCGGAATAATTGTCGATAGCAGTGCCCAGAAAAGATCGTACTTCGGAAAAATTATATATACGTACGGGAAAAGTAACGCATTGGCTGAGTGAAACATTTATATAAGCCGATGGCTCTTAAGAGTTTTAAGTCGCATTCTAGCTTTGCATCAACGTACATTACAACTGAATTCACTACATTACTATTATATGGAGGGGGAGCGAGGAAATTTATGATTCAATATTGGGTCGCAAATATTGAAAATTTGAGAAGCACTGGTCTTAGTAGACTTGAAAGTACTCATCATGCTATTAGTTGATAAAGCTTTGCACTTAAAAGCACCTTGTTTTTCATGTTTATGGAGTAGGCAAAACAGAATTTCCCACTGAATGAAAAAAAAAATGCTAGGTATCAATAGAAGCTCTGAAAAAATGTGTAGTAAGGGAAATTTAGGTCCATATGTAATATACGTATGCTTGTTTACAGGGTGTCTCCGAATGAAGTTTGCAAACTTGACGAGGAGGTAAAGAATCTCCTGAAGAATCATAATTACATAGGAAAGCACGGGAGGAAACGTTACCCTAACGAAATAAAGATATACAAAAACAGTAAGGCCACAACACAGAATGTATTGTTAAACGCTTTATTACACAAAATACAATAATTAATAAAATGATAAGTATCACAGAAGGTATTCGGAATCGCTGCTATTGACATGTGTGCGCGCACGACACAGACATGGCATCGATTGGTGGACATGTTCGAAAATGCCTGGCGTTTCACGATCAACAACGATGGATATTCGTGCCATCAGGTCGATTTCATAATTGTACGAGTGTCATACACAGATTTCTTCATGGCATCCTAGAGAAAATTCCAGAAGTGATAAATCAGGGGATCTGGGAGGCCAAGATACGGAACCAGTCAAAATGGTCACGTAGACTCCTTCCTTAATGAAATGGTGCTCCGTCCTGTTGAGACTACATGCGAAGAAGAACAGGTGCAAGGGTATTCGTAGACAACTCCGAAAGAACCTTCTGTAGAAAGAATATACACATGTCAGTGTCCAATCGAGGCAGTAAGATGTATGAGTCGAGTAAACTGTCCTCCATGATACTTGATCACGCAATAACAGTGAAGCGCTGATGTACTGCACGAGGTCGTGTGCTGTGTGGATTCTTTAAGTCTCACATGTGCAAGTCGTGCGTATTAAACATCCTTCCCCGTGAAAGAGTTGCTTCATCACAGCTCAATACTAAAATGGCAAATAGCATGTCTGCAACACTTTGGTTAACTGCAAACATGACGTGTCGTGGGTGATCAACCCACTGTAATAACTGCACTTTCTGTACATGAAACGGATTTAAGGCCTCGCTCTTAAGTACACGATGGACAGTTACTCAAGATCTTCCGGTTGCAGCGGCAATCACCTGTTCACTGGTACTGGACTTTTTGCCCACAGCATACAGCACACCCTCCTCAAATAAGAGTGTTCATGACGTTCGTGGTCACCCAGTAAGTTCAATCATGACTCTGAATGATTCATGTTCTACCAGGTTTTGATACATCTAAATGAACGCTTGATGATTCAGTTGCGACCTCGTTGAATATACTTCCCCTAACAAGCGAAAGGACGTCCGTTTCCGTTGTCCAGGAAGTAGATAAAATAGATGTCCATTCACTCAGCGTTGGTAGAACGAATCATGTTTATTAATCACTGGCAGTGTCTGAAATGTGGAACCCACACGTGCAACCTTGCGAGCTCACGTACAACACCACCTATCGCTTTCTGCCCAAACTCCCCTATGTTATTTATGGCTTTTCAGGATGTTTTCTACCTCCTCCAAGTTTGTACAAGACACTTGGGGACGTTCTGTATATATACACTACTGGCCATTAAAAATTCTGCACCAGGAAGAAATGCAGATAACAAAATGATATTTATTGGGCAACTATATAATACTGAAAATAACAAGTGATTGAATTTTCAAAAAAATTGTGTGCATAGGTCCTTAGGAATCAGTTCCTAGAATAACCACCTCTGGCAATAATAACAGCACTTACATTGAGGCACTTACATACAGCACTTACATGCCTGGACATTCAGTCAAAAAGAGATTGGATAGATAACCACGCAGCTTCAACAAGATGCCATATTTCATCAACCGGAGTGATTGGCATATGGTGACTAGCCAGTCACTCGGCAACCATTGACCATGCATTTTCTATTTGTCTTCTCGTGAACGTATTACTGCCCTGAAACCATCGAACCATATTGTGCTAACATGCATTGGATCTCGACCGAGACAAATAGAAATATTGTGATGCAATAAGCCTCACACAATCACGGTACGCTACAATTCGAACTTTATCATTGTCAAAAACGTGCTGGTACCATTTCTGCTTCTTTCTGATGCATCACAAAACTGTTCACCAGGCAACAACGTTCAAATGCAATTTGTCTATGAGAAAGCGGATGAACAATTTCCTCATTTAAACATATTGTAGGTGTCGCTACCGGTACCTACATTATCTGAATGAACAAAAAAGCTAATCATTTGCATATCACAGCACCTACTTCCTGACGTTTAAATTTTACTTCTGTAGCATAGCGCCTTCTTAATGTAGCAATTTAATTGTCCAGTAATGTACACACACACACACACACACATATATATATATATATATATATATATATATATATATATATATATATATATATATATATATATATATATATATATATATATACATAAATTCAGTAGATACCTATCAATGTTGCTTAGAAAAAATAAATTGTTGAAATCATAATTATTTTAAGTATATTAAGTATAAAACTTGACTATTCTAGGGATGTAAATACTAATTAAAAAAACATATATGATTTTTATTGATTTTGTCAATGCCTATCTGCACACACACATAAGCCACCTATTTATATAAAAAAATTATTTTTTTTACTTTCAGTATTTGAACGAAAAAAATAAACTAATTGTTTTAAAGCCTCTATCCAGTCTCTAACTATTTTTAGCCATAAGATGTTATTTATTTTCAATTTTACACATTAATACTATGAGCATCACTTAGCTTATAAATAAATTTCATTTATACCTTTATAAGCATGGTGATTAAAAATATATTGTTTACCATTCTCATTAATCTATCTAGAAAAACATCTAAGTGAACAATTAGCTGAATCAACTAAATAGTCCAGCGTTAAATGGGTCAAAAAATTTAATTAACTTTCTATGTTTATCTCAACCATATAATTTAAAGAAGAAAAAAACGTTTCCATTTGTTCATAGTAACACAATTAAGAGTTTATTTCCTTATAATAAATTTTCTCTTCCTGGTAAAATTAGCAAGCAATTTTAGTTTTCTAAAGTTTTAATTAATATGTAACTAAAATTCTCTATGAGAATAAAGCAATTAATCCTTAATTTCATTTAACAAAATATAAAGTTTTTCTAATTTTCAGAGAAATAAATTAAATTTTCTAATGAACAGATTTCAGACAAAACACTTAAGTTATTCATTCAAATTCTGTAAGAAAATTACAATGTTCGTTAGAATATTTACGTTTCAATTTTCTCGTGGTTTTGATATTTAATTTTGAGACAGTTTAATTATTATATATTTTTTTGAAATCACCTTTTTCATTCATATAAAGTGATAAACATTGAGTAAAAAATTTCGGTTATAGATTCAGTTTTCACTTGTGTTTATTATATTGTACAGTTGAAACAATTTGGGTAGAATTACTCATACAGTTTAGGGGGATTAGAAATCCAATATTATAGTGTTCCACGTAGAAAAATATAAATGTGAATAAATCGAAAAGTATTCTTTTTATGGATTCCTGAATTTTTGTTTTCCAAAATAACACCAATGTTTTTTACCTACAAATGTTCCATTAAGATTTGCAAATATTTTCAAAGGTGATCTAAATTACTTTATTGTTTTATGATAAAATGGTGTTGAACATATATGTAGACAATTGCGCATAAATAGATTCTACATGGTTGCTATGGCAACATTTAAAAGAATCGTTTGCCGATTTTAATACCATATTTAAAAGATTCACCTTCGCGTAAAGCAATATTTCTATCCGGCAAAGTTAAAAAATAGAGAATAATTGAAAAATTACATTTTAAAGTCTTACAATAAAAGTTTCAAATTTTTCCCGTTTACATTATTCATAAAATTTTCATGTTGCTAATTAATGAGTTTTTTAAATAATTCCATATTTCATTTTTTTTACTTTTATTTCCCATTTTTCTTAATGAGAATTAAGAACAGTCTGTGTTATATATATATATATATATATATACACTGCTGGACAATTGCTAAGGACGGATAACACTATCATCCATAGCAACCACAAAATGAAAGGAAGCAAAATATGGAAAATTAGAATAAGTGCGGGATATTAGTAAGAAGAAGTATGAGTACGCAAATTTTTTCCACGTCTATTCATCACGTGATAGCGTTCATAAGAGCTTTAAAGGTTTTGACGCGTGTGGACAGTTGTTGTTTCGAGTCAAAGTTTTACAGGAAAGATTTAATAGACGAACTTAAAATGTTTGGCATGTCTTCCCGACATCACATAGACTATTTTATGCGTGGCCGAATTATAAGAAAGATCGAAGAAGGGCGAAAAATAACAGATGTTGCCAGGGAGTTCGACATCGCTCACAGCGTTGTTTCACGGCTGTGGAAGTCATTTAAAACTACTGGAATGTGTAGTAGACGGCACGGGGGAGGTCGTGTTAGAAGTATGACGTCTGCAGAAGACAGATATATCATCCTTTCAGCAAAAAGGAACAGGCGCACCACAGCTCAGCAGGTGGCAAATCAGTTTCTTGCTGCCTCAGGAAAGCAGATCTCCCGAAAAACTGTTGCCAGACGTTTGAGGGGAGGAGGACTATACGCACGCAGACATGTTGTGTGTGTCCCATTGACCAGACAGCACCATACTGCCCGTTTGCAATGGTGTCGTGAGCATCACAATTGGACTGAACAGGACTGGGCATGCGTACTATTCTCAGATGAGAGTAGGTTCAGTCTGTCATCGGATTGTAGAAGCCAACTGATCTGGCGCGGTAGTGGTACTGCTTATCGTCCAGAAAATATCCAGGAAAAGGACCTATATCCGACATGCAGTATCATGGTGTGGGTCGGCATCATGGTCAATGGCCGCACGCGCCTACATGTGGTTGCGAATGGGACTATGACGGGCCAACGATACATTGATGAAGTTCTACTTCCTCATGTTCGTCTTTTCCGTGGAGCTGTCGGTGATAAATTTGTTTTTATGGACGACACCGCAACATGTCATCGAACACTCGCTGTTCAGGATTGTCTCGACATCGAGGGTATTCAACGTCTCGTATGGCCAGCGCGTTCTCCAGATCTAAACCCCATTGAAAATGTGTGGGATGCTTTGGGGAGGCAAGTTGCTGGTCGAAACTATCCTCCGACAAACAAGAACACCCTCATCCGTGCACTCACAGAGGAATGGGATAAATTGCCTCAACAGCTGCTGGATAATGTTGTGCAAAAAGTATGGCACGACTTGTGGAATGTTGCATCACACTCCACGGTGGACATATCCCGTACTGATACCTTTCTTTAAGGTGCCTGCTGACTTTTAGATGCATTGTTCTATTTCTCCGTACGCAGATCAGATGAACATTTTTTTTCTTTCACGTGTTTCGCAGCTTTTGTACTTTCCAGAACAATAAATATTCTTTATTCTAATGTTTGAACAGTGTGGCAACTATATTTTATCCTACTAGGCCTCATGTCTCGCTTAATGTTATGCTACATAGCAATTTGTAATCCGTCCTTAGCAATTGTCCAGCACTGTATATATATATATATATATGTATAACATAGGTTATATAGGTAATAATTCCCATTATAATGTAATCCTTAATAACTTTTTAATTTGTAATGGTCGTGGTTTTAGGACACACGCGTAAATAATAACTAGCAACCCACCTAAAGGGAATCCTTTGAATTATATCTATCTACCAACATGAAAACATCTGTTCATTTCTTCGGGGTCATGTGAGTATCTGTACTTCCGTTTGCCACTCCCTTTATAAATCAAGGTTTCTGGAAAATACGCTCTCTTGTTCTTTTTCTTAGTCTTCATCATGTAATGTTAGTGTGTATTGTAATATGATCATGTAATATGTGTATGCTTTTGAGTCTCAACATGTTGAATAAACCAGATTTCTGGCGCCAAAGGACTATCTGGTCAACGTAACATTAACAAGTAAATAATGACCAAATTAAGAAAGCTTTTTCACTCGCCACGCTCTTTCAGTTAATCATTACTAATGACCATGATTATTTCATATATCTGTATCCATAAAAGTTACGTTCTCCGAGATGGATTCCGAAACTACTCAACCAATACTAACATAATTTTGCATATTGTGTGTTATTTCATTCAACTTAAAATATAGGATAGTTCTTATCTCAATTTCTGACGTCATTATTTTCTTATTGCCGGAAATGCGCAGAATTCGAGAAACAGAAAAATTCACAAAATGTCTTATTGCGTATGTGACTGCGGAAGTGGATTTTGTAGACGAAGGAACATTAAAAATTAGTGACTGGTGTATTTAAGAGTGTGCAATCTGAATTTTGAAGTTTATCCCAAAAATACATGTAACTTTACAGGATAATGCCGGTCGACCTAGGTAAAACACACCCTAGTATGGCCTTACCTTACAAGCCTTGGAGTGTGAAAATTTGGTCCTTGGCGTATTTTGCGACGGGGAATTTGAATCCGATATGAGAATTTGCCGTAACTTTGTGGACAGTGTCGAATGAACATATTTTAGACACACCCTGATAGAGGCTTAACTTAAAAGCCTTGGAGCGTGAAAGCATGATCTCCGGCATATTTTGAGACGGGTAATTTGAATCCGATACCTGATATGGGAAATTTTCTCAAATTTTCCGGATAATTCTGGATGACTGTCTATTTCTCGTACCATGACAGGAGCTTTCCTCAAAAGTCTTGAAGCGAAAAAGTACTTTTCTAATCATTTTCGGGATGGTAAACGAGAATCCGAACTCGTATATATTAGAAATTCCCGTAACTTTGCTGGAATATACCGGACGATCCTAGTGTCTCTTTCCAGCAATTAGCCAAGAGTAGTTCCCGGTTGCATCTGGGAGTGGGAAACGAGAATCTGAAATCACGTTTCAGAAACTTTCATAAATTTGCGGGGCATTGATAAAATTAGGTGGCATGGCTTCGCATTGGATTTCCACTTACGAATTATCATTGCCTCTACCGGCTGAATTTGCAAGCGCTAGGGCACGGAGAGGAAAAGGAGAATCTGAAATCGTATTTTAGGTGTTAACGTAACTCTATTGAATAATGCCGGACGAACGTAACGTGTGCGGATAGCGGTGTCGGTCTAACTTGCAAACGTAGGGATGCAAAAAAGCTGTTCCCTGATGTATTTTGAGGCGGCCAATTCAAATAGTTAAGATATTTGTACACCTTCAAAACGTAATTTTCGTCAAATTTTTCGATTTCTTAATTTAAATGTTATTTGAAAATATGAACTGTTTTCTTTAAAATGGTGTTTAAATTTTGTTTCTTTCTTATTTAGAACTTAAGTTATGGGGATTTGAGTTTCATTCGATAGCACCATTTTGAACCCGGAAGTACAAGTCTGCATTGGGAAGTAGAAAAAAAAATGTTTGTTGACATTTTTATTTTTCAAAGTATCGTTTAAATATGCTATAGTAAGAAATTTAAACTTTTTAAAATATGAATTTGAGTTTTCAGAATTATCAAAAGTATAATTGGCAACAGGTTTTTATTTATATTTTTATCCAGAATCAGGCAAGAAAATAGAGTGCTTTACTGTTTGTTAACATTTGCTTATGATTGCGTAGCTCTTTATAAGCTTTTGTTTAATCCTTTTTTATAGCAGACAATTTTAATTTTTGTCATTTAAAATGGGTAATGCTAAACGTAGAGTTAGTGCAAAGAGAAAACGCCAATTTCGAGGTAATGGATCTACCATTAAACATTCAAGAAATAGCAGCGCAACATCTACCAACGCCAGTTCTTCAAAAATTAAAATACCTGCTGTCTTTGATGAAGAAATAGCAGAATATCAACGTAAACCACTTACTGGTAACAGAATAATTGATATGGAAGTCCTCTTTTAAATTTGTTTTTACAACTTTGCTGCCCAAGATGTTTCGAAGAAGGTATCCTGCTTTCTGAGGATTCCACATATGGTTTGTGCTCAAATTTTGTTATCAGGTGTAAACATTGTGACTTTTACTCAGGGTTTTCTAGTTCAAAGAAAACTTTAAACTGTCCTGAAGTAAATACAAGATTTGTGTATGGTATGAGACAAATTGGGAAAGGTTTTTCGGCTGGGTTTAAATTATGTGGTACGTTAAATTTACCCAGGCTCAGTAAAACTGCGTACACTAATCATGAGAATAAACACATGTCCGTGATTTCAGAAGTTAGTGAACTATCAATGCAAAAAGCAGCTTCTGAACTGTTAGTGCTACATCGTACTAAAAATAAAATTGTTGAATGTGGCATTTCAGGTTGACGGAACGTGGCAGTGTAGAGGTTACTCTTCCATGAATGGATGTGTCGCAGCTTTGTCAGTTGACACTGGTAAAGTAGTAGACATTGAAATAATGTCGTCATATTGTCCCACCTGCAGAAATATTTCTAAAATGCCTAGAAGCATAATGTCGGAAACTTTTGCAGCAGATCACGTGTGCCATAGCAATTTTCAAGGTCCTGCATTAAAAATGGAAGCTGTTGGTGCTACGAGAATCTTCCAACGTTCTATTGTCAAACGAGACCTTAAATATGCACATTATTATGGTGACGGGGACTCTAAGGGCTTTATCAGTGTCAAAGATACTTATCAGAAGGATAGTGTCACAAAATATGAATGCATTGGCCATGTTCAAAATAAACTGGTGTGCAAAAATTAAGGACAAGACGGTTTTTTCAATATAACTTTATACAAAATCTTTCCAAATCAACACATTTAATACCGTAAGATCCCCAATACGTAAGGACAACTGTAATGTAAGCAAGACTTACTAAAAAAGAAATCAGAGGGATAAAAAGAAGCTTGATTGAAAAAGTAGCATGGAACGCAATGTGACTGAAGGCCGAAACATCCCTGTGATGGGTGTCCAGCAAGAAACATCCGGTCTTTAGTAGGGGATATGATCTCCCCTGACTGCTAGGCAGGTTTCACAGCGTCTGTCCATGATGAGAATGAGGGTGTCAATGAGTTGTTGAGGCATTGCTGCCCATTCGTCTTGCAGCGCCAATCGAAGCTCCCGAATCATTACTGGTGGTAAGGTACGAGCTGCCAAGCGTCTGCCTAGAAAATCCCATACATGCTCGATGTATTGAGATCCGGAGATCGTGCCGGCCAATCCATACGTTCAATATCCTCACTCTCTAACAGCTGTTCGGCAGCTACTGTGTGATGACATGGTACATTGTCGTCCATGAAAAGGAACTTCAGACCCATAGCGCCTCTAAAAAGACGCACATATGGAAGAAGAATCTCGTTACAATAACGGGTCCCGTTGACTGAACCTGCGTCGAAGATGTGAAGGTCTGTACGACTACCAAGCATGATGCCTGCCCAAACGAGAACACCGCGACCTCCAAACATGTCCCTTTCAATGATGTTCGAGGGATGATTGCGGCTTCCCCGCTCTCTCCAGATGAGTATGCGATGAGAATCGCTACTCAAACTGAATCTGTTCTCATCTGTAAAGAGTACACGTCCCCATTCATTGTCTATCCAATTCCGGTATTCCCGGCACCACAGAGAACGCCTTCTCCGATGGGCAGGCGTTAAAGGTACACACCGTACAGGACGTCGTGCAAACAGACCACCACCGTGCAGTCTTTTGGCCACGGTAAAACGCGATATCGGTCGTCCAGTCGCCTGTGTCGTGTGTCTAACGATTTCTCCCGCTGTCTGCCGCCTTTTTCTTCTGGCCTGTAAGACAATGTATCGGTCATCTGCGGCTGTGGTTCCTCGTGGTCGACCACTACTGAACCCCCGGATAGCTGTTTCTGTAGTTTGAAATTGTCTCCAAAGTCGTGAAACGATGCTGTGAGCAATTCCGAACACTGCGGTCTTCCTCCAACTTCCCAATTATTCGTCCTCGGGTAAAAGCATCCAGATGTCATCTAACAGATTGATTATTCGCCATTTCTCGCTGAGGCAGCAACTCGGTGTTATTTTAACTGTTATATGGCGTGCAATCTCTTTGCCAGAAATACTGATCTTACACCGACAACATGCTTTATACTACTCAGACACTCCCCCATTACATCTACCTGCATATCTGCGCATGTGCTACCGTACATCACCTTACTTAATCTCCTGATTGGTCTTTCTATCCGCTCTGCCTCTTCGTTCAGCTTATATGCTAATTTTTCAACTTCGTCCTTAATTTTTGCACACCAGTGTAGAGTAGGTGCGAGATTGCGCAAACTGAAGTCTAAAAATAAAAATCTGTCTGGTAAAGGCAAACTCACCGACTCTTTTATTGACCGATTGCAAAACTATTATGGGATTGCTGTTCGTAGCAATGTTGGAAACCTATCCGGTCCTCAACAAAATGTTCTTGCGGCTTTGTTTCATTAATCATCAAGTGTCGAGAAACCGATGCGTGGGCAGTGTCCCATCGGAAAAGATAGTTGGTGCTACTGCCAACGAGCACTGTCTTGTGGCAAAAAGCAAAAAGAAAAATATAAAGGCTTATCAAATGAAGTGCTAAACATGATTAAGCCTACATATTTAGAGTTGTTGTGTACCAAAAAACTGCTTACTTAATGCCTGCATGGCAAAACACAAAATTCAAACGAGTGTTTAAATGGCGTTATATGGCGGAGAGTACCCAAGCATGTTTTCGTGTGCCTCAAAACTTTAAAATCTGGTGCATTGGATGTTGTGATCCAATTTAATGATGGATACAAGGGTTGTGTTAAAATTTTTAAAAAAACTTAATATAACTCCTGGTTTTTTTACTTTAAAATCATACACACATCTTGACATCAATAGAAGTAACGACGCAGAACGACATTCAACACCAAATGTAAAGCAGCGCAGAAAAATTTTAAGAGCTACAAGGAAAAAAATCAATGTTTTAGAGAGTAAAGATGGTGATTTTTTATAAATCAGGAGCATTTTAAGTATTTCAAATTGTGTTTAATATTAAAATTTGCAGTTGAAAGTATATTTCTGATTTATCTCAAAATGAATTTGTTTAACGTATTGACATCTGACAACGTAAATATCAGAAAAATTTGTGAACCAAATTAGTTCAAATTTTATAAATATATTTGTTTTATAGATTTAAAGAACCCCTACTACTTTCATAATTATATAGTTGATATGTTTTTAGTAACTAAGGTATATATCATGCTCGTAATAATTTTTTAATGATTTTTCAATGTTCTTTTACTCGAAACTTGATAAAAATTGTAATAAATTGATTATCATCAGGAAAACAGTACCAGCCCTTAAAAATGTTATGATGATCATCATCAAATTTACAGAAAAGTGATATTTTTGTTTACATTTGAGTTATATGCGTTATTCTAATAATCAATTTAATTACTATTTACACGATGCTTTACTCCTTAAAATTTTTTTATGTACTACAAGTAACATATTAAATGCATTTTTCATAGTTCTAAGTTATATTTCATTAGTAAAAAATGTTTTAATAGCAAATATATTACAGTTTTTTAAAAAAATTTCTTCGAAGGTGTACAGATACCTTAAGCCAAGAAATTCCCGTGTTAAATAATGCCAGGCGAGAGTATTTTAAGTGAAACATGACATGATCTTATCTTAAAATTCTTGGAGTGTGCAAAGTACGCTCCCGGTGTTTTTCTAGGTCAGGAAAAGAATTTGAAATCCGCCTTTAGAAACTCCAGTATCTCTGCCGGATAATGCTGGACGATAGTACTGCCGGTCTTTTCAAAGATGGAGCTTGCAGGAGCAGTGGCGCTAAAAGTGGGCACTAGATGCATCTCCGGATAGGGAATGAGAATCTGGATTCGGATTTCAGAAACTCTTTCATTCTTTCTATATATTGCTACAATGAGGTCGAATTGCTTTGCGTCCGAGTCCCGCGTCCGTATTTTTATTCCCTATAGATTCTAAACTTTCAGGCACAGCCTTACGAAAATTTGACCAACAAAAATTGTATTGGCAACTGTATCTTCAAGCATTGCTGTCACTTTGTTAAATGGTGGACAAATGCACATTAAGTATTTCAACTGCCATTTGACAATCTTGAGAAACCTGACGCAATATACACTCTGTCGCAAAAAAATATATGCATCCAGAAGAAATTGAGCTACATTCAATGTAGTGTATATGAAAATAAACAAATGATTAAAAATTCAGAACAAAATATCATTTTATTAAGCGATTACAGCTTGCAAAAGGTTAAAAATCAGTAAGTAGTAAAGCCACCTCTGGCAGCTATACAAGCCGAAATTCGGCGTGGCATCGATTCAATTAGATCACTTATGACCCCCTGTGGAAGATCCTGCCATAGTCTTTGCATCTGCGCAGTTAATTCTTCTGTATCTCGGGACGGCTGCAGTTGCCTTCCCAGCGCGTCCAGACATGCTCTATTGGCGAAAGATCTGGTGACCTGGCAGGCCATGGTAGGACGTCATATCATTGAAGACATTGTTGGAGTCGCGCAGTATGTGGACGAGCATTATCCTGTTGATAAATGGCACCTGGGCGACTTGATAGCATGGGTAGCAAATCGGCGTTAAAATATCGTCCACGTATCTGCGAGCTGTCAAAGTGCCCTAAAGATGATCGTGTGTGTCCCAAGAAATTGCTCCCCACTGTCACACCTTGTGAAATTGCTGTATGCCGCTCGACAATAAATGCCGGATCGGACCGCTGGCCGGTGCGCCTCCAGACACGTGTGCGGTGGTCATCATCACTGAGACTGATTCATCACTGAAGATGACTTTCACACTCCAAGTTGCCCGAGGTCGGCAAAATCCAGTCGACACTTATGATGTGGGGTCAGTGGTATCTTAGCGGACGTCGGCTCCTCAAGCCAACTTCGGTCAGTCGTCTCCTTATGGTTTCTCTTGATGGCACTGGATGTCTGGAAGGAGGTAAGTGGCGTTGAATCGATGCTAGCGACGTTGTTGGTGCCGAATTGGCCACTCTTCTGATTGCAAAGATCCTCGCGATCATTTGTGTTCCTGGAACGTCCTGACCCTGTGCGACGGTACACTCTACCTTCTGTGATCCACTGTTGCCAACACCGAGCAACTACCATATCGCTCCGACCGAGGTGGCGGCCGATACGTTATTCGACCAACCTGCTTCTCTGAGGCCTATTCAAAGTCCGTCAGCTGCTCTCGTACTGCCGCCGGTTACGTCTTAGATCCTAAGTCTCAATATCGTCTATCAAATTCATCAGATTCGTTTGGATAGCCGTACGGCGCTCGTACTCATGCTTTTAAACTCTCCCAGTTGCGCAACTAATATGCGCGTAGCACACTAGCCTTGTCTCATTGGCTTCGAAATTTGCATATCTCTTACCAGACTACATTCTTGCCAAGTTTCGTGAAGCTGGGTGCATATATTTTTTTGCGACAGAGTGTATAATATTAAAAAGAGCGGAATGGCTAAGGTATCATAAAAGACTTCAACCATAATCTGCAATGGGTGTACTATGGCTCATAAACACTCACTTGAAGCATTACATAGAACTTTGTACGATTTAAATGACAAAGAAAAAAATGGCTGTGCTGTCTATTACACTCTGGTGATTTCCGACACACTCTGTAAGTCATTTTTCTCTCACTTTACTCTTTTTCTCACGAGACTAATGCATGTTTCAAACAATCATTTTTATGGCGAAACGTTGAAACACTTTAATTGATCATAATCACATGTGTTCAATTACAAGATCGTGTAGCTGAACAGTGCGGCGCTAATATTCACTCAAGTGCAAGATGATAAATCGGCGCAAATATTTTCTAACCAACTCCTGAATATTGGAAACAGTGAAGTATAACTGCATCAAAATACACAACGTGTCAAACTTCCGTGTGATTTCTATACTGTGGTTCAGACAAAAAAGAATTTCATTGTGAGGGTCTGCCTGGTTATACTGTATAATTATCTAGGTAATGCATGGCTTTGTGTAATCATGTTACTTGTGTAGAAAAAACGTGTTGATGTTGACAAAATAAACTTCCAGATTCAAAGGTGCTGCCAGGTGATCTAATGCTTTTAAAATCAATGGAAACTGTAGTGGATGAAAACAAAACTGAAATATTTTTTTATTCCCCGAATATATTTGGAATGCCACCTCCCAATCTTCGGTTGAAGATTGGTTCACTGGTTATTCTGCTGTATATTTCAAATAATCCTAGATTATGTAACGGTACACAATTGGTCATCAAAAGAATTACCGGGAATTTTCCTGAATCAACAATTTTGATCGTAAACTTTAAAGGAGAAATCATACCGTTGCCACGTATTCCACTGATACCTTCGGAATCTCTACGACCATTCAAACGACTTCAATTCCTAATTTGTTAGGCTTTCGCGATTACCATAAATCAATCTCAAAGACAAACAACATCAATTTGGGGTGTATGGGGAAAACACAGAGTATATTAAGGTAAGTAAAAGACAATTTACCGAAACATATTTTGTCCCAATTAGCGATTAATTATTTAAAAATTATTTATTTTTATAATTTAAAATGATAAAAATAATATTAAAAATTGCTAAAAATCAATGTTATTCACCTCATTTATAAAACTAAATCTTCATATTTTGTTACTAACGACTTCGTAAATAGTTCATGCATTATACTATAATCAAAAAAAGAGACGAATAAAATGCAAATAAAAAAACTACTTCTTTTTATGCTTAAATTCAACTCTCTGAAATTGTAAGTGCAAAATATATTTGACGCCATTGAACAGCTGAGAATAATATTAAGTCATCGTATGAAAACAAAACCACATCAATTCGTCGCCGCATCAGCTAGTATACATATAATAATAATAATAATAATAATAATAATAATAATAATAATAATAATAACGATATTTAACCCGGAAGTAGACGCACACTTCATACTAACTTTAGTTGTCGCGCTGTGTGATAGAGAATCGTCCCAATCAGTTTTTTTATAATTTTTTTATTATACACGATGAACCTTGTAATTACAGTGAATAATCTTACTAAGAGAAAGCATACTTACTTACTTTTAAGGACTTTGCATATTTTTGCTTTGTTTATTTGAGAAAAAATTCCCATGGCAGGCATGTCATGCGTTCGAGCCCAGTACCACTAAAGACCCGCCGTGTAGGGCAGCGATGCACGTTAAATCTGTCGAGAGCTGAAACGTCCTCCCATTGGTGGGGTGTGGTAGTTAGGAGAGGGGGTGCCAGCTCAGGTGTCGTCCACGTCACTTGACCATGGTACGAAATTACGTGGTCCTTCGCCAAAAGCCCTCGTGTAGCTGAATAGTGCGACGTTAATATTCACTCACTCACTCACTTGAGAAAAAATTCAGTCAAACTGAAATAAAATGTTTCAAATATACGTGACTCTATCAAATACACAAACCATAGGCATTTTTGACTAACTTTACTGAGATATTTGCAAGAAAAACTGTGATATTTTGCTCAAGTTATTGGTCTTAGAAGATCTACAAATAGCATGTTGAACTAATTTTTGTTTGTATCTTTTTGACAAAGTGCAATTTTTTTACTGGTGCACTTTTGGCTGAATATCGTTTCTTGGTGGAAATCTTTAGATATCGTTATGAAATCTTTCTTTCGACTCAAACATTTCATGTACATCAGTTTTTTTTTCGAATTTACTTTCACTTTCACGATTAATATCCCTTATTTCATTAGCTGTCCTTGTTCTAACTTGAACAATTTCCTTTGCCAAGGTATCAACTTCATCCAATAGAGATCACCGATGCCCATTTCATTTTTTATTTTGTTCTTTTATAAACCATAATGAGTTATATAACACAACAATAAAACCCCAAAGTCAGTGCTTCTCAAACTTTTAATACATGCAACCTAATATCCATTCACAATTTTCATCGCCCCCCCTACGTGCAATAACAATGTATTTAATTCGATAACACGATAGTTTGAGACTAAAAATCTACAATACAACTTTAACCTCTCCGCCCTCGGCGTATATAAACGTCTTTCTCAGCCAGTGCGTAAATTGTCCAGGCGTATATACAGGTATTTTCAAAATACGATATTTTCTAATCACTGCTATCCATAAAATTATTCCGAAGGCTTTGAAATGTAATAAATGGACCTTGGCAGTGATTTCGAAGAATTCACTTAATTCAGAGAATTTCCTGATTTTTCTCCTGCCACCCATACATCACATATGCTCGGCTACGTGGAAAACGGTGGCATTGGAAGCGGAATGCAAAACATTTAATCGGCATTTAAGAGATTAATTATAAACTGTATAAATTAAGAAGGTAAGTGTTGATTTTTGCATACAATTTCATATTCAATAAGCCTACGGGTTCACTGATAATTATTAAACTTGTGCTTAACTTTGTATTGTTAAATTAATTGTAAAATTCGTAGTGCAGCACTGATATATTTATAAGTGTGTTATATCAGTCTAAATTTGTATTTTCTTTTTCATTATGTCGGAATGTATTCGGTTTGCTTATGTCCATTAAGTTTATAATTTTTTTTTTATTATATTTTGCATTTGACTTTTCAATAGGCTCGCGCTCTCTCCTTGGGTTATAACGCCCCTGTAGGGAGCGCGCCCCACAAATTGAGAAACACTGCACTAAGTGGTTCAAAGGGGAAAAATGTGGCCTGTTCATAGAAAATAGTTTGGAAAAAAAGTGATCGCGCGGGAACTCAGTCACTCCATACACCTTAAGATTGTAAATAAAGAACTTTTGCCACTTCCAAAAAGAGAAATATATGAGACAAATTCTATTTAGTTCTAATGAAGACTGTCATATAGGACGATACTGACAAGGACATTGGTAACAAACAAACAGTTTTCTAAGAATTACAGATTTAATAAGCCTGGGGTGGTTTTGTGCCAAGTGCGACCTTTTCCTGGTTAAGAAAATCAAGAAATTTTTTCTATACATAGTTACACTTTTGAGAATTTATTAAATTACATTGAGATCAACCTTAAAATGGGCCTGCTCAAGATCTTGATCAAAAACAGACAAGTCTTATAATTATATTTTTAAAGCTTAATCACATTATGTTTGTGTACTTTTCATTTAATTCCACTTTTTTATAGAAGCCTTATTCGCAAACAAATTTTATATTTAATAAAATACTGGGGTGACATATAATATTAACTATATTTTAAATTGAATCCATGTATTTTCTAAGTAGAATTTTAATAAGATTAATTGTACTCGTATATTTAAGTTTTTCTGATATATATTAGTTTACAATTTTATAATTATGGCCATTGAAGATGCTTAATTTTCTTGAGGATCAAAAAACTTCAAGTATATTAATATTTTTAACTTTGAAATTGCATTTTGATAAAACATTTTATCAATATCTTTTTTGTACACTACCAGAAACGTGTCTATTGAACTAATATTTAGTCAACATTTGTTTGAAGTTTTACTTGCACATTTCTTCTAGTGTTTTCTGATTCTTGTTTCGTACTAGAAGAAATACATTTCTTTCATGCGTCACTTATTGATTTGTAGAAGCGTGTATATATATATATATATATATATATATATATATATATATATATATATATTATTTAAACTCTTTTAAAATTGAGCATCTAATTTAGTTTATGGCGATAAAAATTTCTCCACGTTGAATAAAGGATTTTACTGACAGAAAAGTACTGACTTGAAATAATAATTTACTTTAAATACAAATAAATTTAGATAAATATGTTTTTACTGAACTAAACATTCAAAATCTGGTGTTTTTTTGTTTTAAGTTGTAATTCTGAAAAATATAAATATAAGTTCATTTGGATATAAATCCTTGTCTTGCTCTTTCGTGCATTTTTATTTTCAATAATATTGATTATATGCTATATTTAATTCATTTGAGAGGTGTACAAGTTATAGGTTCAATTATGATGTCACTGAACTTTCGCCGCATAGTAAGGCTGATGCATGTTAAATTTGTTCCGACTTTAAGACCTCATATTGAAGTGATGTGAACGTTACGAGAATAAGGTTACAACTAAAGTGCAGTCTTGTTAAATGATCCCGTTCCCCGAAGTTATGATGCCCATCACCAAAAAAAAAAGTGAGTTAAAGTGAGAAACTTTAAGAAACAGTCAAGCATATACAAAATATAAGGCTGTGAAAAATTGATCCACCTAATTTTCTTTGAAAATTATCACTTGACCAATTAATTTAGTCAAGTAATATATATCGTGCGCCAACCCTTCCATACGGTAGTCTCCATAATTTTGAAATCCTAAAAATTCCATATGCTGCGATGTTTCTCATAATTTCAATTTCCAATGATAATTTTCCTCGCGTGATATCGATATAAATCAGTAATAGCCATCATGCGATGGCAGTTGTTTGGCGAGTTGACTAAAAGACTTGTTTTAGGAACGGAAGGTCCTCAAATCGAATATACCCTTCCCTACATTTAAGTAGGAAACAGTATTTTTAGTTATGATAAGTATATGTGTGTGTGTGTGTGTGCTGAATTCTAATTTTTATGTTGGGTTAGATTGCAAAATAATTTTTAATGAAATTAAATATTTATTTCATCAATCATCCGATTTTATTCATTCCAAATCCATCCGGGTTTTCTGTCGTGGCTGCTTTGAAGGAATTAGAGTTAAAAACAAAAATAAGATTAAGGGTCAATTTCTAATATTAAATCTTTCTTTTAAAACGCATGGGAGTCATTAGAAATTATTGCATTGGCTCTTAATTTAGAATTGATGATGATCAAGTACATTTCAAATACATTTTTTAGTATATTATATAAGTGTAAATATATACTTTTTTATGTCAGAATGTATATTTTATTTTGCTTCCTTTCCAAAAATTAATAATTTTTAAATAATCTTTTATTTTCAACTTTTCTATATGCCAACGGCTCCCAACGTAGGATTAATACGCCTCCATGATCAACACTTTGAGAATTACTGATACATTGTTATTATCAACTAAAAATGTTTTCCACTAATTCGATCATTTTTGTATCACCTGTCACCTTACATTATATAATATATCTCATTTGATTTTAATTATAAAAATGAAAGAGCTTCCAAAGATTTTACATTTCAGGACATGTTACTTATGCATCATTAGAGTTAAAATCGAATTCTTAAAGGGTATCAATGGCCAAAACCATTTAATTCAAGCAAAATATTTTGCAGTGAAATCCAATGTACAACCGAGTCGAAAAATTAAATCTTTAAAATTAAACATATTTTAAATGCATTTGATCCTAAATTTAAATAGAATTTATAATGGAAAAATTTAATTTGAATTAAATGATTAAAGATATTTTTTTTCTTTACCTCATAATGCATTATAAATGAGATGTCTCGCTTTTTTTCTAAATGTTTTCCTTTTCTGTACTGTTTTCGAGCATACAAAAATATTTTTTACTGTAAAAAAATAAAAAAAAATTTAAAAAAATACATTCAAATAATTCTGAAATATACTAGTATTATAAAGCATACATTTCTAACGAATCTTAATAGAACAATATTACAAAATAGTATAGCTACACAGCTGGGTATTGAAATTAGAACATTATGTAAAAAGGATGACTCAAACTTTAAACTAGTATGGAAGAAAAAATATTTTGGGAAATGTTGATGTTTTGCATATAGGTGAGGTAAGAAACAGGGCATCTCAAAATCTATATAAAAGGAAAGTTACCTGGTGGGCTTCTCCATCAGAGATTGTACTTGAATTCTTATGAGAAGATCGTGTTACAACTTGTGTAAGAAGGAGAAACGACTGCCAAGCTTCTAACGGCTTATGTATGGTTACCAGGGCGGCCAGTCAGCGATGCAGGCTATAACTTCACGATATTCTTAATCACATTGGTCGGAATTCTACGACTACCATTGGAATATGGATTTGATGTGTAAAAAGAGGTCTTGTGGAATGGACAGTAGAACAGCGTCTCCCAAAGTGTGCGGTACGCCCCCTTGGAGGGCCTAACAATTCTACAAGGGGGCGAGCATATTGAAAAGTCAAAAACTAAAGATTATTAAAAAATATTAATTTATGGAAAGTAAACAAACACATGTTCTGACATAATAAAAAATAAAACACAGTCATACACTGGTATATTACACTTATAAGTGTATCAGTGCAACACAATTTATTTTATTTAATTAATTTAACAAAACTAAGTTAAGGACATGTTTAATGAGTCCCAGTGACCCCCATGGGATTTCTCATATATCAAATTATATAGAAAAATTATCACATATATTGATAATTTTTACTTTTTAGAATTAAATTTTTAATTGCCGATTAAAAGTTATGAGACTGTATTGGGGTGGAGGAAGGATTAAAGAAAAAAATAGTCTGAAATAAGTAAATTCTTTGCAAACATTGTCAATGTCCTTTCATTGCATTCGAAAGCCTTCGGAATAATTGTATGGACATCTATGCACAGAAAAGACCTTACTTCGTAAAGAGGTATAAATACGTGCAGGGAAATTAACGTTTTGGCTGAGCGAGACGTTTATTTACGCTGGTGGCACTTAAGAGATTAAAGTTGTATCATAGTTTTCGCATCAAAATATAGTATTATTGGGTTCAATACATTGTTATTGTATGAGGGGAGCGTCATGAAAATTATGATTGAATATTGGGTCGCGAATATTGAAACTTTGAGAAGCACTGCTGTAGAGTGTCAACATCCTCTCACCATTAACGATCTATAGGTCAGACATGTTTTCAGATGTGTTAGAAGATCTTACAGAATGACCACCATAAAATGTGTGAAAAGAGAGATCAACATGAAAAGTCCAGAAATACTTTAAAAATAAGGAGAAAAAATATTGAATTGAAAGAGAAAAATTTCGGTATATTGGAAAATGCCTTTCGCTATTAAGAGGTTATTTTACGAAGAAAATATTGAAATGTTCTTGGTATTAGGAGATTGTTCACTATATAAAAAAATTTGCAATTTATAGGTTCGTAATATGAAGGTTTGACTGTATTTGAAAGAAAAATGATAGCTAAAACATGTTTATTATCTATAGTTAAGTACGAACTTAAATGAAAAAAAAAGAAAGAAAGCAAAAGAAGAAACTTAAAAAAAACACCTAAAATGAAATTCCACGTTGTTTTTCTTTTTTTTTTCTGAATAAGGCAACTAGTTTCGAAACCCTCTACGAACAGCCATTTTAAAGGGAGATCTAAAAAACAAATGACGGACACTGTTATTTATTTTAACCCTCCTCAGGGAACTTTTAAGGATCTATTCCGTTCTGAATCGTGTTTTTCTAAGATACATCACAATTTTCGGAGAATGAAAAAGTTGTGATGAAACTTACTGAACCCTTAGCAATTTCCAAAGTATTCGATTTTGCTTCTTTCTCAAAGAGTAAAACTCTTGAAAAAAACTGAACTTGTTATAAATGATACTTTCAATATTTGATTTTTAAGATACAAAATAAAGGTCCTCATACCCGAATTGGTAATAGTTTATGAAATTTCGATCTTTTATTGCATATATTTACAGAAAAAATTTATATTACATAACTCGAAATAAATTTTATTAGTTTTTCAGAATTAAAACTTTCCAAAGAATATTTTTAAACTACACTGCTGGACAATTGCTAAGGACGGATAACACTATCATCCATAGCAACCACAAAATGAAAGGAAGCAAAATGTAGAAAATATAGAATAAGTGCGGGATATTAGTAAGAAGAAGTATGATTATGCAAATTTGTTTTCCACATCTGTTCATCACGTGATAGCGTTCATAAGAGCTTTAAAGGTTTTGACGCCTGTGGACAGTTGTTGTTTCAAGTCAAAGTTTTACAGGAAAGATTTAATAGACGAACTTAAAATTTTTGGCATGTCTTCCCGACACCACATAGATGATTTTATGCGTGGCCGAATTATTGGAATGATAGAAGAAGGGCGAAAAATAACAGATGTTGCCAGGGAGTTCGATATCGCTCACAGCGTTGTTTCACGGCTGTGGAAGTCATTTAAAACTACTGGAATGTGTAGTAGACGGAACGGGGGAGGTCGTGTTAGAAGTACGACGCCTGCAGGAGACAGATATATCAACCTATATCAGCAAAAAGGAACAGGCGCACCACAACTCAGCAGGTGGCAAATCAGTTTCTTGCTGCCTCAGGAAAGTAGATCTCTCGAAAAACTGTTGCCAGATGTTTCAGAGGAGGAGGACTAGACGCACGCAGACCTGTTGTGTGTGTCCCATTGACCAGACAGCACCGTACTGCCCTTTTGCAATGGTGTCGTGAGCATCACAATTGGACTGAACAGGACTGGGCATGCGTACTATTCTCAGATGAGAGTAGGTTCAGTCTGTCATCGGATTGTAGAAGCCAACTGATCTGGCGCGAGAGTGGTACTGCTTATCGTCCAGAAAATATCCAGGAAAAGGAGCGATTTCCGACATGCAGTATCATGGTGTGGGTCGGCATCATGGTCAATGGCCGCACGCGCCTACATGTGGTTGCGAATGGGACTATGACGGGCCAACGATACATTGATGAAGTTCTACTTCCTCATGTTCGTCTTTTCCGTGGAGCTGTCGGTGATAAATTTGTTTTTATGGACGACATCGCAACATGTCATCGAACATTCGCTGTTCAGGATTGTCTAGACAGCGAGGGTATTCACCGTCTCGTATGGCCAGCGCGTTCTCCAGATCTAAACCCCATTGAAAATGTATGGGATGCTTTGGGGAGGCAAGTTGCTGGTCGAAACTATCCTCCGACAAACAAGAACACCCTCATCCGTGCACTCACAGAGGAATGGGATAAATTGCCTCAACAGCTGCTGGATAATGTTGTGCAAAGTATGGTAGGACATGTGGAATGTTGCATCACACTCCACGGGGACATATCCCGTACTGATACCTTTCTTTAAGGTGTCTGCTGACTTTTAGATGCATTGTTCCATTTCTCCGTACGCAGATCAAATGAACATTTTTTTTTCTTTCAGATGTTTCACAGCTTTTGTTCTTTCCAGAACAATAAATATTCTTTATTCTCATGTCTGAACAGTGTGGCAACTACATTTTATCCTACTAGGCATCATGTCTCGCTTAATGTTATGCTACATAGCAATTTGTGTTCCGTCCTTAGCAATTGTCCAGCAGTGTATTATAAATGCCCGAAAAATGTTTGAAAAACTCCAATAGCTAGCGATAAAAATCCCTAAAATGATTATTAAAATGCTCTAGATTATTAAAATTAAATGGAATTGAAATATATATAAAATAGAAACGTGGATTGCAAAATAAAAAAAACTGCAAAATAATATATTATATTATGTATTCCTCTGATTGATGACTACATAAAATATTTTTTTTTTACATAATATACTTCCGTAAAACATGTGTTGGTTTTTATACTGACTCCTCCAGTGTTATATATGGTTGGTGGTCGAGGTATCGGATCATGGGTGGCTTGTCATGAGTTCGAGCCCAGTACCACTAAAGACCCACCGTGTAGGGGAGGGAAGCACGTTAAATTTGTAGAGAGCTCAAACACCCTCCTGTTGGTGTGGTATGGTAGATAAGAGATGGGATGGCAGTTCAGGTGTCATCCTCGTCATTTGACTATGGTTTAAAATTACAAGGTCCAGCGCCAAAAGCAATCGTGTAGCTGAACATTGCGAGGTTTATATTCACCCACTCACTCAACCCCGGCCCAAGTCAGTGGATTTTAATGACGCAGAAAATCGACAGATGCCATGGATTCTGTGGCAAATAAAAGTTCCCTTGACTATCTGTTTGGCTTGGACACTCTCAGCAAATTTAAAATCATAGTAAGTTTGTCGAGAATTCACATCCGCAGATGTGCCTCCCTCTGGGGAGAAACCTTAGAATCAAAATATTACCTGAGGTGATTGGTATCCGCCTATTTGGTGCCGCAATAAAAAGAGATACTAGCTCCTGGGGAATGTACTATACCTGGAATGGTAAAACACCAATCCGCAACACTATTATATATTAAAAAAAACATTTTGTATAAAAATACATTGAATTGTATAGAGTTACAGATTAACAAGTGTCAACAATAAACCGGCCAGATTTTTCGTAAGTACACTGATACATACAGAATAATATATTATTTTCTATAATGTAAACTTTGTTTTCATTGTTTAGCAATTTTTTGCGTTGATACTATTTGAATAAAACAATTTCGTTTTCTATCTAAAGGAATTTGGAATATCATCCTATATTGAATATATTTACATATATATGACTATAATATTATTGAAATAAAGTGCTTCAGAAGAACCCTTTGAAATTAGATTATTAGATTTTCATCTTCCATATCTCTTATTGAAAATGTGATTATTTTTCTCAAGAGCTTTACAGAAAGAATTATGTATTTTACAGTAAATTGAAAACTCATTTCCTTCATTCTTATATTAAATTAGTGTTCGTTACCCATACTCTTCGTTGATAATTCTA